>CAUYQV010173503.1:0-15959 GCA_963574575.1 Galagoides demidoff | reverse complement strand
TGGTGCCTGTGGCTCAAGCAGCTAAGGTGCCAGCCACATACACCTGAGCTGGCAAGTTTGAATCCAGCCTGGGCTCGCCAAACAACAATGACGGCTGCAACCAAAAAATAGCCAGGCGTTGTGATGGGAGCCTGTAATCTCAGCTACTTGGGAGGCGGAGGCAGGAGAATCACTTGAGCTCAGGAGTTGGAGGTTGCTGTGAGCTGTGATGCCACAGCATTCTACCCAGGGTGACAGCTTAAGGCTCTGTTTCAAAAACAATTTTTTTAAAATTATTATTATTTTTTATTTAGAGACAGGTCTCACTATGTCACCCTCAGTAGAGTGCTGTGACGTCACAGCTCACAGCAACCTCAAACTCTTGGGCTTAGTGATTCTCTTGCCTCAGACTCCCAAGTAGCTGGGACTACAGGTGCCTACGACAGCACCAAGCTCAGACTGGAAAAGTTTTAATTTCTAAACACAATGTTTAAAAAACAATTACTCTGGCAACTTACATGTCATTTTTACTTTTTGCTGTTAGAGGTAAAAAATATTAAGCATTTGATAAGATAAAATAAGAAGAGGAATGACCAAAATTAGAACATTTGTTAAAATAATTTTAAAAAACATCTTCTCTGGGGTGGTGCCTGTGGCTCAAAGGAGTAGGGCGCCAGCCTCATATGCCGGAGTGGTGAAGACCAGCCCAGGCCAAAAACTGTAAAACAAACAAACAAACAAAAATCTTCTCTTTATTAATTAATGCTCATTCAATATTTAAGAGATTGGGCAAAAATCTAGCTTTTGTTTTGTTTTTGGTAGAGGCGGGGTCTTGCTTGCTTGCCCAGGCTGATCTTGAATTTCTGGCCTCAAGCAATCCTCCATCCACAGCCCTCCAAGGTACTGAAATTATAGGCATGAGCCACTGTGCCCCCCTGAGACTAAGCAAACATTTTAACTGAGTTTTATCCAATTGATCTTAATGTGATGGTCCCAGAAAATTATCCAATTAGTATTGCTGCTTAAACTCTTTGAAGGTGCTTTCTCTAACTCCTAACGTTATGCCAACTAGAGTAAGTCCTGAGATGAGGGGGGAAAAAGAATTGATTAAAAAGATGGGAAAAACAGCCCAGGATGATGGAGGGAACGGGAGGGGGATGGTTTAATAGAGGGAGGGTTATCGGTGGGACTACACCTATGGAGCATATTGCAAGGTTACAAGTCAAATCTATCAAGTATTGAACACAAATGTCTTAACAGTGTGATTAAGTAAACGAGGTGAAAGATATGCTAATTACTAGGATGTAAGCACTCTAATTTGTACAAATAATCAACACATTGAATCCCACAAAGGCATAAATGTTCATGATCTATGTATGACTTAATAAAAAAAAAAAGAGAGAGAAAAAGATGGGAAAAGACCATTTTTGGCATTTAGCATTTTTTTTTTTTTTGAGATAGAGCCTCAAGCTATCCCCCTGGGTGGAGTGCCATGGCATCACAGCTCATAGCAACCTCCAACTCCTGGGCTCAAGCAAGTCTCCTGCCTTAGCCTCCCAAGTAGCTGGGACCACAGGCGCCCGCCACAATGCCCGGCTATTTTTTTGATTGCAGCTGTCATTGTTGTTTGGCGGGTCCGGGCTGGATTCGAACCTGTCATCTTAGGTGTATGTGGCTGGCGCCTTAGCCGGTTGAGCTATAGGCGCCGAGCTTTAGCATTTTTAATCAATGTATCTTTGCTCTGCTCTTGTGAAAGTCTGTCTCCCTCCAGGGCCATGGGCTGTCCCCTGTTGGGTTTGGGAAGGAATGAGTAGAGCCAAGGCCAGTCCCCATTCCCAGCTTAGAGCATCCCTGCAGAGCCAGCACGCCCAGCAGTTTGCCTCAGGTGCAGGCATCTCAGATTTGGGCAGGTGAGGGTAGGACTTTCTTTTGAATAGGGAGAAGCATACACAGAAGTGGAACCTCTGGAAATTGGCTTTTCAAAGCTCTCTTAGCTCTTTGGTGAATTTAGGCATATCTCAGCGGCAGTCCTCCCCAGCCTAGAGATTATTACTCTCCCCAGTTGTGGAGTTGAGATGCTGGGTGCGGCTCCCGAAGGAGGAAACAGGAAGCCACACCTGACAGGTGCAGGATTTCTATTCTTTGAGACAGAGTTTCACCCTCTGGCCCAGGTATGATGCAGTGACCTCGGCCTGGCTCACAGCAACTTCTTGGCTTTAAGTGATCCTCCTGCCTCAGCCTCCTGAGTAGCTGGGACTACAGCTTCTCACCACCATACCCTGCTAGTTTTTTTCTATTTTTAGTAGAGACAGGCTGGTCTGTCTCTACCTCCTGAGCTCAGGCAATCCAGCCATCCTGGCCTCTGAGAGTGTGAGGGTTACAGATGGGAGCTGCTCAACCCCCCTACCCCCCATAGTTAGGTGCTGTTTTCGAGGGTGATGCACCGGTGGCTGGTTTCCAGGTGAAACAGTGACGGGGCCTGGGCTGCTCCCAGCACCCAGAGTCCCTCTTCCTTCACATGCCCAGGACCAGTCTCTGGTTCTCTCCTCTGGCAAGGCCAGGGGCCAGCATGTGTCACCAGCTCAGCTGTCAGATTTTTCCTGCCTTCTGGTCTCCTCGGGTGTGATTTGGTGAATAAACCAGGCTGACCCTGGGATTCCCACTAGTTCCTAGTGAGGTGTCAGTACTCATCAGATCTGGTGTGTTAAGTGCCAAGGATGTTTCTACTTTGACACAGACTAAGATGCTGCAAAGTGGGTTAGGTATGGTGGCTCACACCTATAATCCTAATACTCTGGGAGGCTGAAACGGGTGGATTCCTTGAGCTCACGAGTTCAAGACCAGCCTGAGCAAGAGCAAGACCCTGTCTATAAAAATAGCTGGGCGTTGTGGCAGGCACTTGTAGCCCCAGCTACTCAGGAGGCTGAGGCTAAAGGTTTGGTTAAGCCCAGGAGTTTGAAGTTGCTGTGAGCTATGATGACACCGCACTCTACCCAGAGCAACAAAACAAGACTCTGACTCAAAACAAACAAAAGCTGCTACAAAATTACATACTATTTATTTTTACAGGGGAGAAAAGCTGCAAAGTCCAAGTTTATCCTAAAGTGTGGCGGCAGGGGCTGTCCTGGGTCCTAGACCTCGGTGATAGTAATGCTGCATGTCACTGCTCTTGCCTTGAGGACCTAGGACAGTATCCAGTCTTCCCTCACCTGTCCTGGGGGGGTCTCCTGGCAGTTAGGCGGTCTCCACTCTGAGTGATGTGCCCTGGGTATGTATCTTTTCATGTAGGGAGAATATACAGCACGTATGTGTATGCTATTCCTTTTCCTCATGTGTGGGGCGCCCAGCTCCCTCCTCCCCTTAGTGGCTCTTGCACTGAGGTAACATCTATCTCTCCACCTACTCACAGAAAAAGCTGCCAGACTTACCTGCAGTTCTGTGCTGGAGGGAAAAGAGCTGTGCCCAAAGGTTGAAGCACCTGGTCAGACCCTCCCTCTGAGGCAGTGGTCCTTTCCCCAGGGACATATGGCAATGTCTGCAGAATCCTGGTTCTCACAGCTGGGGAAGGGCTGCTGGCTGCTAGTGGGAAAAGGCCAAAGAGGCTGCGACATCTACGGTACACAGCCAGTCCTTGTGCCAGAACCTCGCCACACACAGAACACTTGCTTGCCATTCACACTGCACTAAGCTCAGGCCTCACAAGCACCACTTAAGGATGAGGAAACTAGAGACTCAAGAACACCAGAAAATAAGACAGAAAACCCAGAATAGGAACATTTTCTTGACATTTTTTTCAGATGCAATAAATGTCATATATCCAAAGATGGGACTCATTTTGCTCATGGAGTGTATGCATATTTATCTGGAGGACATTCCCTGAACTCCCCACCCTCAGGGTCTCTTTTCCCTGGGCCTTCTCCTTCCTCACACTCCCCAGAGCTGCAGGCCCCATCTGACCTGTTCCTGGCTCTATAGATCACAGAGACGACACTACACCAAGGGTGGGCCCGGGGGACCAACACTAACATTTCCCTTAACAAGTGGACTCTGGAGGCTTCCTGGAGCCTGGATGAACTGTAAAGGGAATTCCTTCCCAGCTGAGCACCGCTGTGCCCGTCTTCAGCTTTGCGTTTAGTGAGTGAGATGCGATGAAACGGTTCACTCACGCTAGACTGCCCTTCTGTGGCAAAGTGCTTGACTTGTTCAGAAGATAAAGGAAAATCCAAGAAATAAACTAATAATTAGTGAAAACTTTTCTGATAATTATTGGGAGTGTTCCCGTATTTTATATAACAAGTCATCTGAAATATTTTAAATAATTTGAAGAAATAGAATAGAAAAAAAGGATATTACAGCAATAACTTTACTGGTAACACCTTTTTAATAGGTCAAAGTAACTGTACAGTTCATTATATTCTTCCTGAGAATAATTTATATCCCCCAACAAACTAAAGGGAGGGCATATTTTTCAAAATTATTTAACAGGATGGATGGTGTAACCGGATGTCGAAAGAAAACCAAATCCCTCTGTTTTCCTAATTCTTTCCTGGGAAGACAGACACAATGAAGGGTTAGTTAACTCCAGTGGCTGTAAAATAGTCAACATGGCTTTAATCTTTCTTTATAAATTATATAAAAATGGGTAACAGTGATGGTACTAGAACCGCTTCTCAATGTAGTTTGGAGGTGCTCTGGTACAAAGCATTTCTGCTTCCAAGAGAAATAACATTGCTACAAAAAACTGGCACATTATTCTGGTGAAAAAAGACAAAGAGTTTTTAGTTGTGTCCTATAGCTAGTCCCAACCAAATGCTCCATGTGTCCACACAAAAGTACAGGCAGGAAAGACAAAGAGGGTTGTAGTTGTTTTCTGAAATGACTCAAGTCTTCAAAATAGAGCTTTTTATATTCTTTCTTTGTAAAGTGGAATTAGCATATTGCAACTAAAGAGTGTTCTAACAAATAAAAGTTCCAGTCTGGATAGTGATCCTGGGGTGGCGAGAGAACTCTCAGCCTGTGGGGTTTCCCAGCATCCTTCACTCCTGCCCTCATCCACTAGGGAGCTGCAGGGCTCAGGAGCCAGCATGTCGGCCCGCTGTGCCCATCAGAACACATCCTGTTGCGAACATAACGTCCTTCATGATTCTTAAAAACTTCTTATATACAATTTTGATTCTCAGAAAAATGCCACATTTTGGATCCTAGACATTTCTGAATATCATGATTGGAAAAAAACCAGTAACACAAAGAGGAACCCAAATCAAAATGTGGGGAAGATTTTCAACCAGATGTAATCCAGAAAAGTTGGAGCTGTAAGGGCTGGCGACTGAGGACCCAGGGCTAGCTCCTTGCTGCTGGTGAAGGCGAGAGAACGTCCCGCAAGGAGGGAAAGACAGGCTCCTCAGGAGGCTCAGTGTGGTCTCGTCTGCCCGAGCACTTTCAGTCTTGCTTGGTCAATGACATCGAGTAAGTTTTTGGCATCCACAGCCAGGGCATGAGCAGCGGTCAGCATCTGCTTCTTGTACTCCTGCTGCAGGCTGGTCATGACATACTGCTGGGCCAGTTTCATCTTGTTGATGAGCTCACCCAGGTCAGAGTTCAGCAGTTTCTGTGCCATCTCAATCTGAAAGGATGAGAGGGAGTCAGGACAGCGGCTTCCAACGAGCCTCTCAGGGAATTTCTGGGAGTCTTTCTCTTTAGGTATCTCCATAAGAAGAAACTTAGTTTGTTCCCCTCAAATGAAATCTTCCTTAGAAGCAACAGGAAGAAATTCAACCAATGTAGTGTGCCTGTATGTATGTCCGTGCCCACACCCAGCAGTCCTGACTCCTTCCATTCAAAGCCCTTCCTGACACCATGACTGACTCTCCATCTTGTGATCACTGTCTAGAATTTCTTTTTAGAGATGGGGTGTCTCAGTATGCTGCCCAGCCTGGGGTGCAGTGGCTATTCATGGTGAGATCCCACTACTGATCAGCCCAGAAGTTCTGACCCGCTCCATTTCTGACCTGGGCTGGTTTGCCCCTATCACAGGAGGTCACAATACTGATGTCAGACTTGGTGTGGACCCCTGATGGGCACAGCACATGGCAGTCCAGAAATCCCAGGACTACTGGTGCCACCTCCACGCCTGCCTAGACTTTATTAGCTTCAGTGAGTGGCAGGGCTTTTGTTAAATAATAGTACCACAGAGTCTCAGAGATCATCCTGTCCAAAGGCTCTGGCATCAGGGTAGACCCTGAGATGGGCAGTGTCCGCTGAAGGCTACACAGCTCATCTGTCTCGGCCTGATGCTTTTCCTACTCTGCCAGCTCTGTCTTAGGCTTTCCTTTGCTGTTTAAGAGATGGTTTAAGGAAGTGATGGGACACCCCTGCTCTGCCTTGTTGTAAGCTCTGGACTCTTCCAGACTTATGAGAGGTTAGAAGGGGGCAGCAGTGGAGGAAGCAGCTGTAGCTTCTGCCTTACAGGGTTAGAAGGCTTTGCACAGCAGGGTCTCACAATGCTCCTCATCTGTTTAGCCAGTGATGATATATGCATCTGCTCTGTTATCAATTACTGACTACATTTTATGCACAAGGTTCTTGACGCCATGGCCATAAGAAAGAAGGAGACACGTTTGTACTTGTAGCCTGGAGTGCAAGTAGCACGCGCAAAGCCACCTGTGACACAGGGACAAACCGCACAGTAGATGTGCCCACAGGAGACAGCAAGTCCCCAGCTCAGAGGATCAGGAGAACACCAGAGAACTTGTCTGACTCTGGCCTAGACCAGTGGTTCTCAACCCTCCTAAATGCCATAATGTACTTTCATTGTTAAAAAGGGGTCGCAACCCACAGGTTGAGAACCACTGGCCTAGACTATAAAAGTAGGCTGGCTCAACTCTGAAGGGCATCAGAGGCTATGCCAAGTTGATTGTTACCCTATTGAATTTGGCAATGGGGAGGTGTAAGAGTTTTAGGCAGGGAATGGCATAATCTACAGAAGTGCTCCAGCAAGATGGCTCTGCGGCAGTGTGGAAGCTGAATGGGAGCAGGGGAGAGACAAGAGGCAAAGAAACTGTCTAAGGCTGTCAAGATAATTCAGGGCAGAGGTGAGGGTGCTGTGAAGGGGCAGTCTGAGACCTGTGAGAAATGACAGGTGGAAGGCTGTTTTTGTGTCTGCAGGGAGCTGACAGAGGCAGGGGTGCAGAGAGAGTGCTTGGTGGTGCTACTGACCAAGGAAGCAAATGAGAAAAAGCAGATTATCTGTGATGGCAGCAGATAGCTGGGGATCAGATATCACGGATGTGGGAGGAATCAAACATTAGAATCTATGCAAGTGGAAGAGACAGCTGAGATAAAAAAAAAATTCTTTAAGGAAGTGAGTGGGGAACCTTGTATGGTGTAGCTGTAGGGGCAGCTACTCAGAAGGCTGAGGTGGGAGGGTCCCTGGAGGTGGAAGTAGCAGTGATGAAACCACTGCACTCCAGGCTGCTGACAGAGTGAGACTTGATTTCAGAAAAAGAAAAAGAAAAGGGAAAAGGAAAATAAGTGGGCAGCACCTTGGAGAACGACCACACTCAAGGGTGGAAGAAAACAAGAGCCTGGGTAGGGCTCTCAGCAGGAGCCAAGTGGGGGAGGAAGGCAGAGGCCCCAGAGGAGTCAGGACAGGGGAACAGGGGTCTGGCAACTGGGACGCCTACCAGGGCAGTTACAGGGGAGATTCCCAAACAGCTGGAGGAGCGGCTGAGTGTGACTGCCAGGCAGCACAGTGGGACAGGAGGGGGACAGTGGAAGGGAAACACAGGGTTGAAGAAAGGCTCTTTTTGTAAAGAGTAATTTAATAACTAAAAAAATAATTTATATAGGAGAGCAACCTGTGGGCATAAGAATCAGAGGAGACATTACTTTAGGCTTGATCAGCTACAGTAGAGAGTGACAAATGGCCCTAAAACATACACTTCGTAGGACCTGTGGTACACGGAACTTCTCCACTTTGGGGCAAAACTGATGCTTGCCATGGAAACCAATCAGAGCCCCGGTGAAAACAAGGGAATGTGCTAATTCCCTATTTCACTCAGAATTTGAAGTTATACTGTTAACTAGTCAGGGCATCCTCTAAATTGATTTAAACAGTTGAACTGTTTGCCATTTACAAAGGAGTGAATCACAGGTGAATTGAGGCTATTTACAAAGGAGTCACTAACAGTAGCTCTGTCCAACTGTCCTTCAGTAATCAACGTCCAGTTCATCAAAAGGAACATAACTGGATGTGCTTCCTGGCATGCTACCCTGACAAGGACCCAGTATCACTCACGTAGTATTCCCTGATGAGATGTAAAGCCCCAACCTAATCAGGAGGAAACCCCAATTTTTACAGAGTATCCATCAACCCAACTTTAAATGGAAAACCAGACTTGCAAACTCTTTTTTCCTGAGAAATGAAAGGAGATGAGATGTTTTTCTGTTTATCTCAGTACCTCCACTCTGAGCCCATGGCAGTGGCAGAGCTTCCTATGTGCTTGCCTCGTCCACTGCTCACAGCCTCACGGTGGCTCTGTGGAGAGCGGGCAGCAGGAGAGCCGAGATCTGGAACCTGAGCGGGTGCTGCTCCACAAGGCCTCTATGCTGTACCATGGAGGGCCCCTACCTGGCTGGGGCCAGCATTAGCAGGAAGGTCATTGCCTAGAGGGCAGTCAAACCCTCTGCTGGTCACGGACAGGGATGCCATCAGCACCACAGTCATCCCTGGAAGTGTCTCTACCCAGTACTGTCAGAGATAGCAACAAGGCCGAGACTGTGCCTTACCTCCCGGTGGGTGCTGGCTGGTAGCGTGGGAATTGTCTCATCCACAGTTGCCAATAAAGTCCTCAAGGCCAAGCCAACTTCCTAACAGACAAGAACCACAGCCAATATTAGAGCACACACAAAGGCGTTCCATGCCAACACGGATTTCTCCTTTCAGTTATATACTTTGTTTCCATCCCCCAGTTTCAGAGAAAACTTCTGTATCTCTTTTTCTCAGTGCTGAGCCCCATCTTGTAAGTTATCGGGCTTTCCTCCCACTAAAGACTCAGATCTTACATCTCACTGCTGTAAGACCCTCAGGAAAGGGCTGGAGAACAGCAGCCCACTGAAGAAAGGTCCAGTCAACGCTGAGGGCAGAAAGTAGTACTTTCCCTCTTTCTCCTCAGCTGATGGCTCCTGATAGCTCATGCTGCCCTCCTGGCCCCAGAACACCAACCCTGCCAACTCGCGTTAGGGTAAATGGTGGCACCCTCTCTGTTTTCTCCCAGATACTTTCAAAAGTCTCATGAGGCTGGCAAAACAGATGATCCTGCTGCCCCAGGTGCATGGTGGAGCTTCGCTCTGAAGCCTGCTCTGAATCGTACACAAAAACAACTCCTCCTGACACTTCTGAGCAGTGATCAGTACAACTATGATTACAAACCTTCTAATTTTAAACTTCACATTTTTATTACTATCACTCTAATACACCAAATTATACACATGATATGAATAAAATCAGAAAGAAGAGGATAGTTATTTATATTTGGATCAGCATTAATAAGCATTAACATTTGCCAAAGTAATATGGTTAAAAAAGTAGCTTCTATAAAATGGTCATACAAAAGTTTGATCATTCTGAATCAAAAATACTGAATGCTTCTTGTCTACTGTAGAGTTTTTTGAAATTTGGCTGTGGGTTCATGCAAGTCCATCCTTAAAAACTGTGGTTGTAATTGTCACAAAAGTACAGTTTAAAAAATGAACCAGAAGGGATTAAATGTACTTTCTGCAAAACATCACAACTTTCAAGCAGCTTCTCCCATGTTCATCATTTGTAAGAAGCTGTTATAAAGATTGCTAATAGGTCTGAGAGGCCAGGATGGGCGGATTTCTTGAGCTCACAAGTTCGAGACCACCCTGAGCAAGAGTTAGATCCCATCTCTACTAAAAGCAGAAAAAAATTAGTCAGACACCTATAGTCCCAGCTACTTGGGAGGTGACGAAGAGGATCTCTCAAGCCCAGGCGTCTGGGTTGCTGTAAGCTATGACGACACCACTGCACTGCACTCTACCCAGGAGGAGAGAGGGAGACTGTCTCAAAAAAAAAGAAGAAATAAAAAAACAATAGCAAAACTGCTAATAGGTATACTAAAAAGGACAAAGAACAACTTGATCAAAAAACTCGAAAGGACATTTCTCCAAAAACAATACACAAATAGCCAAAAAGCATTTAAGGAGCTGATCAACATTTACATTTGAAATTAAAAAACCACCATGAGATACTGCCTCACATCTATGAGGATATATACTAGATAAAAATCCTCCAAAATGCAAACCTCAAAATAACTCCCCAGAAAGTAAGACATGCTGGTGAGGATACAAAGAACTGGAACCTCGTGCACTGCTGGCAAGAAGGTCAAGTGTGCAGCTGCTGTGGAGAACAGCGTGCCAATTCCTCAGAAAAGCACAACTGCCACGGGACCCAGCAGCTCTACTCCTGGGTATACGCCCATGGGAACCAAAAGCAGGGTTTCAAAGACGTGTATGTACAGCCATGTTCTTGGTAGCAGTATTCATGATAACTGAAAGGCAGAAACAAGCCAAGTGTCTACAGATGAATGAACATACAGACACAGTGTGGCGTATCCATGGTGGAAGATCACTCAGCCATGGAAAGGAAGGAAATTCTGACACCTGCTATGACAGGGATAGACCCTGAGGAAACTACACTGAGTAAAATAAGTCAGTCACAAAAAGACAATTACTGTGTGACTCTGCTTATACAAGGCACCTGGTGTCACAGAGACAGAAAAGGCCTGGGGGAGGGGAAATGGGAATTGATGTTTAATGGGTACAGTTTTAGTTTTGCAAGGAAAACTTTCTGGAGTTGGATGGCAGAGATGAGCACACGACGGTGCCAATGCACTTGATGCACCTTAAATGGTGTGGATGGAGCCAGGTGAGACAGCTCCTACCTGTGCTCACTACCCCGGAGGCTGAGGGGGGGAGGAGCACTTGAGCCCAGAGTTGGAGACAGGCCTGTGCAACAAAGTGGGGCCTACATCTCTTTAAAAAAAAAAAAAAAAAAAAAAAAAGGCATTAAAAAAATACTTAAGATGGTGAAGTTTGTGTTATGTGTATTTTACCACAATAGAAAAAAGTGTGTTCAAGTCAATTTCATAAGTGCTGTCTCAGAGCCAGCTCTCTGAATCACAGGACACTTGTGTCCAGAATGCCAGTGTGCATTACTGAATAGGAGGCACTGCTGACATGTCCAGAACCTGGCATCCCCCCACAGAGTAGGTGTTTCTATCTCCCAGGCCCCAATCCACCGAACATAATTTGGGAAGTGTTAGTTTACTGGCAGGATTATTATTTCCTTTCAATTTTTTTCTTTTTTAAAGAGAGGTTCTTATTCTGTCACTTAGGCTGCAGTGGAATAGTGTGAGCACAGCTCACTGCAGCCTGAACTCCTGGGCTCAAGTGATCTTCCTGCCTCAGCCTCCTCAGTAGCTGGGAATACAGGTATGTACCTCCACTCCCAGCTAATTTTTCTATTTTTTTATAGAGATGGGGGGGGGGCTTACTCTTTTTCAGGCTGATCCTCAACTCCTGGCCTCAAGCAATCTGCCCACTTTGGCCTCCCAGAATGCTAGGATTACAGGTGTGAGCCATCATGCTCAGCTGGCTAATTTCTTAAAACATTTTTTTTTTTTGAGAGAGGGGGGTCTTGCTGTGTTTCCCAGGATGGTCTCAAATTCCTGGCCTCAAGCAGTTGTCCACCCTTGTCTTCTCAAAGTGCTAAGATTAAAGACACGAGTCACTGCACCCTGCCTCTTAAAAAAAAAAAAAATAGGTGACTACCCACATATCCAACCCTTGTCTTAAGAAAACCAGCACAGAAAAATACCCCCCATGTGCCTTTTCTCCACTGGCTCTTCCTCCTTAACCCCAGGTGTCCGCATGTTAGCAGTGTGCCTGTGTCTACGTCTTACACAGGACTGTGCCACAGGGTTTTCAAGTTTACCTAAGTGGTACCATACTGTCAGTGCTCTCTTGCGGCTTGTTTCACTCAAGACTGCATTTTGAGGAAATAATTACTAAAAGGAATGCTTTAAGACATTTCTTTCCTTTGTTTATTGGCAGGAAAAAACAAGACAGGAAGAGCAACTCATAGTGACTGCGGCTCTTACTAGAGCAGAACAGTCACTGTGGGCGCCTTCTAGCTTTCAGCTCTGACTTGGGGGTGCCTATGGATATCTGTCACCTGGTACCACCACAGCTGCCACAGCAATCAAGAGCCCTTCAAATGGTATACAAGACTGTTTACCTTCACCATAGGGACATACTCCTCCGGAGGGGCTGGCTGGATTTTACTGGACATCTCAATGACAGCTTTCACCAGGCCCGTCACATTCTCATACACCTTGTCATTGGACCTGTCCAGGTTGGCAGTAGGAGGCGGGCTGATCTCCTGGGGCTGCAGCTGACAAGACAGAAGTCAGTCACTGTCCTGCTCCCCAACAGGTGGCAGAATATCACCACCGTCACTTAGCTTGGTCTTTAAAAGAGATCAAAGCAGACTAAAAAGGAGATTGATTTTTCTTATTTGTATGGGCTGTAGTTTAGTTTGAGGATGACAGTAATTCCTCCAAGTGATAATTAAATGGGGCAATTAAGTTTTTCTCACTTTGAGCTCAGTTAAAGGAAATGACATGGAATCATACACACTATACTAAAACTCCCAGATTATTTTAGAGAAGTGATTCAATGTCCCCTCACCCCAAAATAATTCACCACATACTTTCATTTCTCTGAGGACTTAGTGAATTTTAGAGAAAGTTACTCATTGGCTAAAGAGTCAAGCATTCTAAGGCTCTTAAGAACTTCCATTTAGTTTCAATTCTACAGTAAAAACTGCATGGTTCAGCTTAACTGCCCTCAAACCACTTAATGGACACATATTATCATTTTATGACTTTGCAGTCTGATAGCATCTGCTTGCAGAACCTGACTGAAGTCAAAGCACTGGTCAGCCTCCCTGCCGGAAGCCAGCTGCAGCCAGCTCAGCACTGACAAGCATCTGGGGTCTGGGGTGGCCCCGACAGACCCCGTTGCCCTCACCCCACAATGGTGATGAGGGGTGATAAAGCTACAGATGTAAAAATGCACATCCATGGGCTTGGGCACAGAGGGGACATCAACAAATGTCACCCTAGGGAACTTTAGAACTAAAGGAGGAGTAACTTGAGGGCCTTTGGGAAACCTTTAGCAGTATTTTAAAATTCAAATTGGCTAGAATCACATCAGGCAGAGAGGACAGTGTGTGTATACATGTATTTTCTAAAGACTAAACTGCAGCACATAATAGGTGTTGGATCATGAATCTGCTGCAGTGTTCAGTCTAAACCGTAAATGCCCACTCTCAGTTGCCTTTGCCAAGTAGCCTGGAACAGATTTAATTGTCTTCCTGGTTGCTCAAAAGTCTGGGTATGAGAAAAAGGACAAGAATAATACAATCATTGTTAAGATATTTCTGTCTCATTTATGGGGAAATACGCTGTTTTTGGCATCTGTCAGTCATGAGAGACCATGAACCATGGAGAAGTGCCCTCCACCCAGCTTCCTGCTTTCTCATCCATGGTCACATGCAGAGAGCTGGGTGTGATTAAGAGAGCCGGACAGACACACAGAAACACAATGTGCTTACCCTCCATGGCTATTGTCGAACGGAAGGTGAGGAAAAGTTAAAGGAATTTAATCAGAGAAAGGGAAAAAAGAAAAACAATATTAATAAAGGCGTCAGACAACTCCCCCCCTTAAAACACATGAGCAGAACAAAAGGCGCTAGTTTCCAAGCCTGCCTCCCTGCCCTCAGCTCCCTCTCGGTTCCGTGTCCAGCAGCAGAGCGCAGAGTGGAGGCCTGCCATGCACTCACAGGACACACGGGGACAGCGGCATGCAGAGCCTGAGAGAACAGTCTGGCAGCAGTGCAAGATCAACAGAATTAGGGCTCTTTAAAGAGGAAAGAGGAGGATGTATGTTCTTGATTACTGAAAACTACTCATCCCTCTTCTGAGATTTAGGAGAAAGTACACAGCCCTCAATTCCCACGCCCTGACCCCACAACGTCAGCGGAAACCCGTTCCATCATCTAGCCTTATGCTATAATACTCTTGGCTTAGGGCTGCATTTAAGACATTAGGAGCTTTTAAACAAACAAAGTAAAACAAAAAACTCTCCTTTTGAGCTGATCCTTATGGTTAAGTTCCACTGCTTTACTGAGCAGTTTTATTAAATGTTTCTTCTCTAAAGCTTAAACCAGGACTATCCTACTGCAACTTAACAGGCTAAGTGAACTGGGGAAATGTAGGTGTCTTCTCCTTTCCTCAGAATTGTCTGAATGAAAATACACTTTTTCTTTTCTTTTCTTTTTTTTATTTTTTGAGACAGAGTCTCACTATGTCACCCTGGGTACAGTGCCATGACATCACAGGTCACAACAACCTCCAACTCTTGGGCTTAAGCAATTCTCTTGTCTCAGCCTCCCCAGTAGCTGGGACTACAGGCGCCCGCCACAATGCCTGGCTATTTTTTTGTTGTAGTTGCCACTGCTGTTTTAGCTGGTCGGGGCTGGGTTCAAACCCACCACCCTCAGTATATGGGGCCAGTGTCCTACCCACTGAGCCACAGGTGCCCGAAAATAACACTCTTTAATATACACATTTGGCAAATCTTAAATTTAGAGGTTCCATCCTCACAATGTTTTTCTGTACACTAGAAAGAGGAAGGTAATTTATAAGCACATCATTTCCAGGAGTGGAGACGACTTCTTGCACTTTACTTCCTGCACTGTGAGGCACAGGGATCTCTGAGGAGGGTACCACAGGGGGAGTTCCATCAGGAAGCAATACCATAGTTCTCTAACTCTTAGAGGTGGAGGGAGGCTTCTTTTACCTGGGTAAAACTTCTGTGCTTTTGCACTCTACCCTTTGCCCAATTCTTGTCATAGAGGGTACTGGCATGATGTTTCTGGAAACCATTCACAGCCACGTTATGAAGTAAAATTGCAGTTTAGAGAGACATCCTATTGGCTTCCTATTTTCTATAGCTTGACAGCTTGGAAATTCCTTGGCAGGGAGTTTTTTTTTTTTTTTTTTTGAGACAGAGCCTCAAAAGCTATCGCCCTGGGTAGAGTGCCGTGGCATCACAGCTCACAGCAACCTCCAACTCCTGGGCTCAAGCAATTCTCCTGCCTTAGCCTCCCATGTAGCTAGGACTACAGGCACCCACCACAACGCCTGGCTATTTTTTGGTTGTAGCCGTCATTGTTGTTTGGCGGGCCCAGGCTGGATTCGAACCTGTCAGCTCAGGGGTATGTGGCTGGAGCCTTAGCCACTTGAGCCACAGGCGCAGAGCCGGCAGGGAGTTAATGATAAACCACTACTTTCTATTGGCAGAGCCAGTTCCAATCACTTAAAAGTTGATGCTTGAGGACTAAGAGACTTAAGAACCAAACATAAAGCCATTAAGAAAAGGTGAGACTTAAGTTTTAGACTAAGTCTTTAGATGAATTGTTTTAGTTATAATGAAATGTAAGCATTTCTGTATTAAAACAATATTGTTCTGTTAGGTTGAATTCAATAAACTATACTGGATAATGAAGAAATATGGGTATATTTTCACATTTGTCTTTTAAAAATCTTAATGTATTTTAAATAAGCACATTGTTTTCATCAAGATGTCTACTTGCTTAATCCCCTGGATTAATGGTTTTCCCTATTGTATTTACTGTTATTCTAACCATGAAAACTGAACATAGGTCAATTCTAAGGTGACGCCCCTTCTATTTTTTTTTTTTTTTTGAGATGGAGCCTCAAGCTACCCCCCTGGGTAGAGTGCCATGGCATCACAGCTCATAGCAACCTCCAACTCCTGGGCTCAAGCGAGTCTCCTGCCTCTGCCTCCCAAGTAGCTGGGACCACAGGCGC
>CAUYQV010173502.1:0-13044 GCA_963574575.1 Galagoides demidoff | reverse complement strand
GTGTCAGTGGAATCACACAGTGTTTGTCTTTTTGTGACTGGTTTATTTCACTTAGTAGAATGTCCTCAAGGTCCTTCTGTGTTGTAGTCCGGGTCAGAACTTCTTTTCTTTCTCAGGCTGAATAATATTGCATTGTCTGGTCATACCAGACTTTGGCCATTCATCCCCTGATGGATACTCGGATTGTTTCCACGTTGTAGCTGCTGTGTATAATGCTGCTGTGAACATGGGTGCACAAGTATCTCTTTGAGACCTGCTTGTAATGTCATGAAGCTTCTGCCTTTTGTTTTCTTCTAAGAGTTTTATGTCTCACATTAAAGCCCTGGACCTATTTTTTGTGTTAATTTTTGTGTGTGGTATGCCGCTGGGGTCTAACTCCATTCTTTTGATGTGTATATCCAGTTTTCACAGCACCACTGGTTGAAAAGACTCTTTTCTCATTGCATGGTCTTGGCACCACTTAACTGCATATGTAAGGTTTTAAACCCGGGCTCTCTATTTTATTCCATTGGTCTACATGTCTGTCTTTATCTCAGTACCAATCTATTTTAATTACTGCAGCTTTGTAGTAATTTTGAAACTTTGAAACCAGAAAGTGTGAGTTCTCCAGTTTTGTTCTTTTTCAGGATTATTTGGTTATTCAGGGTCCCTCAAGATTCCACATACACAGTAAGTTTTAGGATAGAAAGGGAAGATATAAAAAAAAATTTTAGGATAGGTTTTTTTTTTTTAATTTCTGCAAAACAATATTAGATTTTGATAGAAATTGTGTTACATCTGCAGATTGCTTTGGGCGACAGCACTGATATCTTAAGACTATTAAGTCTTCCAATCTCTGTGAACATAAGATGTCATTCCATTTATTTATGTCTTCTTTAATTTCTTTCAGAAATGTTTTACAGTTTTCCGTGTGCAGGTCCTTACCTCCTTGATTAAAGTTTTTCCTAAATATTTTGGTTTTTTTATTTTAAAACATTTATAATTTCAATTGAATTTATTTTATTATTTTTATTTTAGAGATGGGGTCTTGCTGTGTTTCTCAGGCTGGACTCAAATTCCTGGGCTCAAGCAATCCTCCTGCCTCAACCTCCTAAGCAGCTGGGACTATAGGCATGTGCCACTGCGCCGGCTGCACCCAACCATTTGTTTTCAATGCTATTGTAAATGGAATTGTTTTCTTAATTTCCTCTCAGATTGTAACAGCCCAGTTTCAACCTGCACCTGGGCTGTGATAACCTTGAGTCATTATTGAAATGTGTCTGTTTCATACCAACTTTTTTTTTTAAAGCTCCTCTTCCCCTGGCTTGGTGCCTGTGGCTCAATCGGCTAAGGCCCCAGCCACATATACCTAAGGTGGCGGGTTTGAATCCCCAGCCCGGGCCTGTCAAACAACAATGATGGCTGCAACCAAAAAATGGCCGGGCGTTGTGGCGGGCGCCTGTGGTCCCAGCTACTTGGGAGACTGAGGCAAGAGAATGCTTAAGCCCAGGAGTTGGAGGTTGCTATGAGCTGTGATGCCATGGCACTCTACCCAGGGGAATAGCTTGAGGCTCCGTCTCAAAAAAAAAAAAGCTCCTCTTCCCCCACCCCGTACCTCTCCTGAAAGGAGAGAAGAAGGGTCATCGGCTGCAAAGGGCAAAGCAACACTGGGAGCCGCTTCCTGCTCAGGGCCGTGCCCCGTCTCCTCCTCGTGGTCTCTGTTGCTTTGTGTGTTCAGAGAACCTTCTCTAATAAGGAACTATAGAAACATCCCTGAAAATGTAGCCTCCATGGGAGCATTTGAGTATGCTAAGAGGGCTGCTAATTGCTCTGAACCCTTATTGGTGAAAGAAAAGTCCAAAACTACCACAAAGCCAATCTCCGACCTGCTCCACTGGGTCGGTCTGGAAGATTCCACATTTAGATGGTGGAGCAATGACCCAGACATCTGTCCTGGCCCTTTAGAGGATGTCTGTGGACATCTCCTCCATTTCCTGAGCACTGACCCCAGGTCAGGATTAGGCTGTTTGGAGGCCTGAGGTATGGAGCCATGTGGGGTCTTTGTGCTCTCAGTTATGAATGATCGAGCAAAATCTCGATTACAACATGAAATCACAAAACCCACCTATTCTTTCCCTTCTCTGTTTGGACTTTCCTGACACCCCAGAGTAAATGAATATATCTGTACACCCAGGCAGCATGGTGACAGCACCTGCTGGGACAGAGTCCCCTCTGAGCTCTTGGACTCAGGTCTTGTTCATCTTTGTTTTGACATCTTAAAACTCTTGCGGGCGAGGAAGGGCGTGCCCTTCCCAGACCTAGCCAATGCTCAGAGAGAGCCAAGGGAGCCCTCCTTTCCTATGCAAACCGATCAATCCCAACTGTACAGCCCTAGCCTCTTCTTTTTATAATTCCCACACCCCAGGCTAATATTCTCCTGCCCTAAATCACCCAGAACCAGATACCAGGTAATGAGAGACGCCTCTCTAGCCTAGAGCCCAGTGGAATTATCCAACTGTCCAGTCCTAAACTCTTTCCCCTTCCCTGCCTGGCCTTTCCCCAGTAACCCTAATAAGGCTCTGGCCAAGGCTCCCCCCTTGCTCTTGCTTCTGCTCCTGACCCAAACCTGAGGCTTTCCATGCAGCCCTGTATGACACAGGTGCCCCTTCTCCTGGGAAATGCAATATGTTTTCTCCCAGTGGCATTGGCCTCACTATGTGGTTACTCAGTCACCTCCATAAATTAAAATCCCATAGGTACTGACTCGGCACCTGTGGCTCAATCGGCTAAGGCGTCAGCTACGTACACCTAAGGTGGCGGGTTCGAATCCCCAGCCCGGCCCGCCAAACAACAATGATGGCTGCAACTAAAAAATGGCCGGGCATTGTGGCTGGCGCCTGTGGTCCCAGCTACTTGGGAGGTGGAGGCAGGAGACTCGCTTGAGCCCAGGAGTTGGAGGTTGCTATGAGCTGTGATGCCATGGCACTCTACCCAGGGGGACAGCTTGAGGCTCCGTCTCAAAAAAAAAAAAATCCCATAGGTACAAAACAGTCTCTGCCTGCATACAACTCACAGTGCCCTGAAGGGGGTGGCCTTAAAGAGATGCAAGAAATCAAGGAGCTGAAGCAGGGTATGAGGAAGGGATGCTACAAGGTTCCCAACTGTAGATGCCAAGGTGGGAATCTGTCTGCCTCATTGGCATCTTCTCTCTGATACTGCTTTGAGCAACACCTTCTCCATTCTCTTTTTCTAGTCAAACCATATTATGCCCCTTTGCCTACAGTCACTGGTGCTGGGATAAGCGTGTAATTCAAACAGGACTAATGAGAGTCCACACAAGGACAATGAGGGAAGAGACCCTCTTTGCCCATCAGGTTGTTAAACAGGCAAAGGATAGGCCTAGGCCTGCTGGTGCCCAACTTTGTCCTCTATATAGAGATGGCTTGAGAATCCAGGCAACAGAGGAGCAATGCTGTTGTCCCAGAGCCTGGAGTTGGCTGAGTTTGGACCTGGCTATATTCCTTGTTTGCTAACTATGATCTCCAACAAGTTCCCTTTCTGCTCTGCCCAAGCAGAGCTGGGTTTCCGACAGTGAAATAGTGCCCTGACCGCTGCAGGGAGCTGGCCCCCCCGTGGGTGTTGGGGAAGGATTCCCAACAGCGAAACTAAAAAGTGAAAGATGATTAGAATTAGGCAGGTGGAGAAGAGGGGGAAGAACATTCTAGACAACAGGAGCAGCATATGAGAAGGCTCCAACTTGAGAAGAAGGGCTACAGGAATTCATTTACTTCATTACCCTGTGCATGTACTACTACGGCGATAAACACCTTTGATAAACAACCTCTATTAAATAAGTTCCCTGACCCTGATTTCTAACGATGTCCACCTGCAAAGTACTTTATCATTTTATATGTCATGATTTATTAAATAGATTTGGTTTAGTTCTCACAAACCTCTAATTGCATCTAGCATTCATTCAGTCTGATTTTCTACTTTGCACCTAGGATTTTGGGCTTAAATCACTGGCCCTTCTTAGCTCAGAGGTTCGGGAGGTGGGCCTGGGCCAGGGGCCAGTTTTGTCTGGTGGCCCAGCTGCTAAGAGAGCTGAACAGGCCCCTCAGCTTGAAAAGAGAAATGAATCAGTAGATCTTTGGCTTTGCCTTTGACCTCTAGAGGGCTGTACTTCACAACCAATGGCTCTCCAAATTTAAGGCTGTCTATCAATTAGAGAATCCCTGACCCATCAGTGTGCACAGAGAGGTGGAAACAGGACTCTCTCACAGCATCAGCCACTTTTCTTTCTCCTTACACCTTCCCCCACTAGCTTATTTAATTTTCTTATTTGGGGGGAAACAGGAATAAAAACTAACCTAGTTGGTTTGTGCTACTTCTTTGTATTCAACCTTGGGCCAAGAACAGCAGGTAGGCAGCAAGAGATTTCCCCATGTTTGAACATCCCTCATGCTACTATAATTTAATGTTATTTAATACTTGCATTACATGATTTAACCTTGACTCTTCAACTAAGTTATGAACTCTTTGGAGGGAAGAATCAATTGTGCTCACTTTTTGTAGGGCTCATAACACTTGAAATAGCACCTAGGTCCTAGGTTCTTTGATTCTTAAACAAGAGACTTTTTTTTTTTACAGCCTTGTTCTGTTGCCTGGGCTGGTGCACAGTGGTTTTATCATAGCTCACTGCAATTGCAAACTTCTAGGCTCAAGGGATCCTCCTGCCTTAGTCTCCCAGGTAGCTGGGAATACAGGTACCCACCACCACACCCAGCTAATCATTATTATTATTATTTTTTTATAGACCAGGGTCTTGCTATGTGGCTCAGGCTGGTTTGAACTCCTGGTCTCAAGTGATGCTCCCAAAGTACTGGGCCACCATGTCCACTTTTGAGGGACTTTTTTTTTTTTTTTTTTGCAGTTTTTGGCCGGGGCTGGGTTTGAACCCGCCACCTTCGGCATATGGGGCCAGGTCCCTACTCCTTTGAGCCACAGGCACCTACCAAAGGGACTTTTAATAAACTCATTAACACACTGGAGAAGGCCCACAGCTGAGCCCCAGAGTACCCATCTGGGAGTCACATGAGCAAGGCAGGCAGGAGGTGCTGTGTTTCTGATGGGGTTGGGTCCAGGCCTTGGCACAGAAGCTGTAGGCCTCAGGGGACACTCAGTCCTGAGTGGAGTCACCCCAGACCTGCAGTGGTCTAGCTTGCAGGGGTTGCCTAGTTCTGCATGGAGGGGAGATGAGTCCAGCATCTTGGTGTGGACTATGGGCCAGCAGAGGGCTTTGAATGACTGGTATTTATTTCTTGGGGTGGAATCTCTGGGCTGAGAGGGGTACTCTGGGGTCACTCCAGGACTTGGTGTGGAAGCTCCAGTTAAGGGGGGAAGGGAGAGGTAGGTGAGGGGACGTGGAGATGGGGTGCTGTGTCTCTGCTGGAGGGTTAGGACAAATCCCATTCAGCAGAAGTTGAGGTCTGGTTAAGCCAGTCTCAGGCCTTGGCACAGGGCCCCTGGCTGGCAGAGGATGCTGAATCCTGGATGATGGAATGGGTGTCATCCCTATGCCCTGGGATGGATAATCAGGGCCATCAAGACTCTGTGTCTTGGGTGGGGTGACATATTGGCTCTGGGGTGTGGAAAGCACTGACCCAGGGTTGGGGGTGTCAGCTCTGGGCCTTGGCCTGGAAACTTGGATCCCTGCAGAAGATGCAGAGTCCCAGGCGCCGACGACCCAGGCCTTGGCATGGGGACTCCGGGGCGGCAGGGGGCGCTGCGGCTCCAGCCGGCTCCGGGCCGACAGGGGGCGCTATGCCGACGGCAGCGCGGCAGGAGGCCGGCAGGAGGCCGGCAGGTGGCGCTGTGGCCGTAGCCGGGGCCGAGGCCCGGCGGGCGGGCGGCGGCGGGGCGCTGCGGCCGGCTCGCGGGCCCGGGAGCGGCGGCGGAGCGCAGGAGGCGGAGCGGCGGCGGGAGCGGCGGGGCCCGGGCGGGCTGGAGCGCGGTCGCCGAGCGCACGGGCCGCGGCCGCGCGGAGCCCGCCATGCCGGCGCGGGTCTGAGGCGCGGCGAGCCAGGGCCGAGGCGAGCGGCGGGCGCGCCGGCCTGTCGCCCCGCAGCGGCCCGGCCCGGGCCCGATGAGCGGCGGCCTCGGCCTCCGGCGCAGCCCGGAAATGTCCGGCAAGATCGAGAAAGCAGGTGAGGAGCGCGGCTGGGCGGCTGGTCGCGCCCCGGCCCGCGCGGGTCCCCGCCGACCCGGCCCGCAGGCCGACCGCGGCTTCCCGGGCGGCGCGGGCCTGCGTGTGCGCGGGGTGGGCGCGGGGCTGCCGCCCAGGCCGGGCCGCGGCGCCGGCAGCTTCACCTCCAGGGCCATTTTGGGTCGGCGGGGGCCTGCGGGCGGGGCGGGACCGGGCGGGGGTCCCAGGGCCCCGGGGACTTCGGAAAATGGCTCGAGCGGGCGCGGTGAGAGAACCCCTGCCGCGTGCTGCGGCGGCGGCGCGACCTGTGCCCTGTCTGGACTCTCCAGAGGGTAAGCAGAGCTGGGCTGTGAAATGTGTCATTTCTAACGAGCTCGAGTTTAAATTTAACCAGAGTGTCCATCTCAGTCGCTTTAGAGGAAGCCGACTGGATGTGTTGGGCGTTTTGAGGACGCAGTCAAGTTTTCCAGTGGCCTCAAGCTCAGCTCTGGAAGCAGGGCGTGTGGGAGCCGGTGGGGTGGGGTGGAGTAGATAACCAACCGTGATGCAGACCTTTCTTTGTGTATTCCTAGAAATCTTGGGGAGTTGCCTTCTGACTACCTGGGTTTTACCTGGACTTAGAATAGATTCTCCAGAGATTTGATTGCTGCCGTGCACATGGGGCTCCGGGCTTAATTAGCTGCCACACCTTGCAGGGCCAGTCCCTGGGCCCAAGGTGAGGTGGGCTGGTGGGGAGGCAGCGCAGGGGTTGTCATAATCTTGTTTAATTTGGCGGCTGAATTATAGAAGGCAGACTTTTATTTTATTTTATTTTATTATTTTATTTTTTTGAGACAGAGCCTAAAGCTTTCCCCTTGGTTAGAGTGCTATGGCATCACAGCTCACAGCAACGTCCGACTCCTGGGCTCAAGCGAGTCTCCTGCCTCAGCCTCCCAAGTAGCTGGGACCACAGGCACCCACCACAACGCCTGGCTATTTTTTGGTTGCAGCCGTCATTGTTGTTTGGCGGGCCCAGGCCAGATTCGAACCTGCCACCTTGGGTGTACGTGGCTGGCGCCTTAGCCACTTGAGCCACAGGCGCCGAGCCTTGGTGACCTTTTTGATCAGCTGTCTCACCCCTGGACTGCCAGTTCCAGTCTTTTTGATACATGAAAAAAGTAAAGTCCTATTTAGTTATGCCATTCTTTTGTTACTCAAGAAGGAAACACAAATTCACTAGCACAACCTCTGTCTATGTAGTTTTTTTGGAGCTGGAATAATCAGGGTCTGATCTGTTCCTGCCTTATCTGCTATTCCCCCAAATTGTTTCCCAGATAAAAATCCACAGGTATATCCAAGAGAGGCCCATGTTACCCACTCCCTCAGGCCCTACCAAGGAAAGCAGCCCCCGGCCCTTTTGTTTTTGCATAGGGAGATTGGACAGAACATCTCTAAGCTCCAGCTTCCTCTTCTGTAAGACAGGAAGTGTAACTATGTAGCAGGGATACATAATGTGTTAAAATCCCTAACCTCCTTAGTAATTACAACTGCTGTCACTATCTTGTACTCTCTGCAGGTTTTTAAGTGTATTTCCAAAGCCAGGTTGGAAGATACACTGCCAAGCTCACTTTGGGAGGTCACCAGCTGGGAACATTCCTTAATTTAAGAACAAGGACTAGAGTGTTCTTAATTATAACTAGGTGGGAGGTATCTACTTGGGCAACATGAGGGGCAGCATTATGCCAAACGAGAAGAGACAAATCAACATCCCAGCAATCTCTTTCTTAGTGAGCTTTGTCTTCCTTAGGGAGCTGGATAGAAGTGGGGTCTCAGAGCTCCAACACCCTGTGACGGTGGAAAAGGAAAATCCAGAAAGAGGTTGGGTCTGAGCCTTGACCTCAGAAGGGTTAATGCGGCAATGATTTTTCCCCACCCACCTCCTTGTAGTAATATTATTTTAATAATTTTCCCCCCATGACTTTGCATCTTTCACAACTCCCAGGGTATTTCCATAGTCTTGGTATTTCAGCTTAGCTATGAGAAAATTTCCTTACTATTGCTTTGTTTATTTTGCAATTCTCTGAAGATGCTCTTCGGATAGCCCTCTTTCCTCTTTATCACATATGTGTCATCATTTTTGCTTGCTTGTTTCTGTCTTGTGCTTATTCCTTGTAATTTGATCTATATTTTAGGTCTATATCAGAAGTCCTTACGATGCTAACCTAGATGGAGACATTTCCCTTCTCCCGAATCTATACCACTTTGTTGCGATGGCTTTTGTGACCATCAGCAAATTGGCATGTGCTTGCATTCGACTTATTCCTTTCACTACCCTTTAAGTCAAGAACTGTCCTGTTCTTAGCCCTGCCCTTGGCATATTGCACTTGCTTTATAATCATTTCTCGAACGCAACTGGAAATTGTAATTTGGAAACAGAGGACAGATAATACACCAAGCATGATAACCTTAAATAAAGTAGAGATGATTTTGCATAGACGCCTTCTATGCAAGCCTGTGCCACATTAGTGTAGGCCTGGAAATTTAAAAAATGTATCTAAAAATCGTCTGCTCAGAGGACAATTTTTCTTCAGGAGAAATGTAAGCTATAAAATAAAATGACTATTATTTCTCATCACCTGTAATGAGGAAATTCTGAATAACTCTTTACTGAGGACCCACTGAGTCAGAGGCTCACACCTAGTTAGGCAAGTAATGGGTGTGATCGATGACACATATTCTTTTGGCGTTGGCACCCAGCATCAGCTATTTATAGGTCAGTGATGTAAATCTCTGTATTTGAAGTACTCGATAGTGTATACAGTGATTTCATATCCACACCCAAACAGGACCAAGCAAGGTTGGCATAGAAAAGGAACTTGAGGGAACAGGTTCAAAGGGCACCTGAATTCTTGCACTGGAAAAAACGTTAGCCTTCTTTAGGGTGGCAATAGGGTAGGAAAGGAGAGTTAGAACTCACTGCTCAGATAGCCTTAGCCTGGGGATGTCCAGCAGCCAATTAACCTGAGAATCAGAAGCTTAGGAGAGTGGGTTCCAGAGTAGATTTCAGAATCATTGTCATATAAATAGGAAGTAAACCCTGACTGCAGAGGAGATCACCCCGGGAGGTCACTTGGAAGGGAAGGGTGGAACGAGGAGGGAGTCCCAACGCTTAGGTGGTGCACAGGTGGAGGACAGGACCCTGGAGCACACTGGAAAGCCTGGTTAGAGAGGTCAGAAGAAGCAGAAGATGGCTCGGCGCCCGTAGCACAGGGCTTACAGTCCCAGACACATACACTGAGGCTGGCGGGTTTGAACCTGGCCCGGGCCAGCCAAAACAACAATGACAACTGCAACAACCGAAAAAATAGCCAGGCATTGCAGTCCCAGCTACTTGGGAGGCCGAGGCAAGAGAATCACTTAAGCCCAAGAGTTTGAGGTTGCTGTGAGCTGTGACGCCATGGCATTCTACCCAGGCAACATAGTGAGACTCTGTCTCAAAAAAAAAAAAAAAAAAGAAGAAGAAGTAGGAGAAGAGGTTATTGTGGAATTGATAGGAGACGAGAGTTCTGGGAGAGGTCAGCTGCAAGGTAAGAACCAGGGAGTGCCCACTGGATTTGCTGTAGGGCGAAGGTATGGGGTGAGTGGAATAAAAGTAGAGACAGAAGGTGGATTTCAATGGTGCCAGAGAGGAATGGGCCATAAGGAGATGTGGCAGGCAAGCAGATGCACTGCCAGACCCCCTCCAGGAAGGACTGTGGCCAGCTGTGGAAAGGTCATCAGCAGATAGCCTCAGCCACCAGCTCTGTTAGCAGCGGCTGCAGACAGCTGCCTGGGCCTTCTCGCTGGTCATACCCTTTCTCTGGGAAGTCCTATGTAGTGACTGAGCAGCCTGGGGTACAGATGACCAACTCTTCCAGCCCATCTTGGTTTGCTCTGATGGGCAGTACTATCCCAAACATGCAGAGTCGCTCCTCCTCACCCTTAGTTTCACAGATGTTGCTTCCTACTCCATGTCTTGCTTTTCAAACTCCATTTCCATAGAGTCTGCTTCTGGTAAGCCCAAGTCTTTGGGGGGTGAAAACAATCTTTGAGGAGTTTGTTTAAGGGGTGGGGCAGAGAGCAAAAGAAAAAGAGGATTTTTTATTTTATCATCGCTTTTATGAGTAGAAAGAGAAGGAGCCAGTAGAGAGGAGTGCTTGAAGACACAGGAAAGAGCAGAAAATTGACAGGGTTAGGGCTGGGAAAGAAGGGGAAGGATGGACTTTAAGGCCTGGAGAGAGTAACCAGCTTGGAACAAGAGGGAGGAGTTGACCACTCTCTGAGATTTAGTCTCAGGACACATAGATGGCACAAATCTAGACTGCTTTGGAGAAGTGGTTAGGCAGCGAGGAACACCCTGTCCAACAAATTCAACTCCAGCACTGGGTAATGGTCAATTACCAGAGATGAAAAGTAGATTCCTTGATGTTAAGGTGGGAAAGATACTTTTCCCCCACAGTAGGAGAGGATTGAGCGGGAGACAGAGAAGTCTTTAATGCAGCTGTAAACAGAGGAGAAATCTTGGACAAAGCCCATAAAAGAGAAGAAAGGACTGTGGGGTAGAGAGAGGAAAGACGTCATCCTGTTAGAATGTTTGGTCTGTAAAGCTGCAGTTCATGCACTCATTCCAGAAATCAAAGGACTTGCTATTTCTTCAAACTGTGCCTTCCACATATATGCTGAAAATGCTCTTTTTTTGTTGTTGTTTGAGACAGAGTCTCACCCTGTCGCCCTAGGTAGAGGTCTGTGGTGTCATAGCTCACAGCAACCTCAAACTCTTGAACTCAAGTGATTCTCTTGCTTCAGCCTCCTGCATAGCTGGGATTACAGGTGTCTACCACAATGCCCTGTTAGTTTTTCTTGTTTTAGTAGAGATGGGGTCTCACTTTTGCTCAGGCTTGTCATGAACTCCTAAGCTCAGGCCATCCACCTGCCTCAGCCTTCCAGAATGCTAGGATTACAGGTGTGAACCACTATGCCTAGTTGAACATGCTATTTATATAATATATAAGACAGTAAAAATATTGAGCAGGGCAAGACTGGGGTGAGAACCCTCCAACACCTTGGTGTACTGTCACTTAACCACATCCAGTTTCTCCTAACTATACCATAACCTATTCCGTATTTCTCCATTTGTTCCAGAAGGATATAATCTGGGATACCATGAAATGCATAATCAAAAGCAGACCCTTGGGCCACCACACTGCCTTATTCCACCAGTCCAGCAACCCTGACAAGAGAACACAGAACATTTTCAGAACCCTGAAAATGAGGACAGTCTGACATGTCCTGCCCTTGCCGAGTCCCCATGGGTCCCTGGTGGCCACACTTAGTTCTTCTCAGGTTTGCAAAATACATTTTTGCATCTCATTTAAGGATTTTTTGTCAAGGCCACTGATGTGTCGTTTTCACCATTCATCTTTCTTGCATCTTTGGAAGTTAGAGCTACCCTATCTCCAGCCTTCTGACACGTCTCTGCCTCTCTGACTTAGTGGTATCAGGTTGATTTTTGCTCTGGTACTCTGGGGTGTATTCCATTCAGACCAGGAAATGGAACACATTTAGAGCAACTGTGCTTTCTCTTATCCTCCTTTTTAGGACTGGGTTCTTATCCTGCTTACTAATGGTTGTTCTACCCTTTTCTAGTCAAATGCCATGCTTCTTACTGAGAAGCCAGGGCACTACATGGGCTCTGCTCTCCTCCTCTCATCTTGAAACATCATGCACTGGCCATGAGTGAGGGGCTTATCCCTAACTTGTTCTTTTCCTTTTGTCACAATCAGTTTCACTCACACCAAGACCAAACATCCTTGCCCTTCCTCTGCGGGGATCGAGGCACCACCGAGTTCAGTGTGCCAGCACTCCTCCTATAGTGAGTGGAGCATATAATGGAAGTAGAAGGCAGGGGCCGGGGTGGGGGGTGTGGGGTGCGTTCACAGTGGGCCATGCCCACTGACAGTGTGACTATTTGGCCACCAGATGGCATAACTGAGTGCATTAAAAAAAACCAAAAAGAAAGAAAAGAGGAAGGCCAGCATTCAAAAACAAAAACCAAAACAAAATCCTAGATAATTATTGCTGAAAATGGCCCCTGAGAGAGCATATTCCATCTGTCTGTTCTGAGTGCCAGTTGACACTTTAGTGGGCTTTCTGGCCAGCAGGTATAGACACATTCTTTTCTGAACCTTAAAATTCCAAACCTGGGCCTTCCCTGCCTGTGTTATACAAAGCCACCTGGGAGTAAGAATTAGGAATGAGAGTGTCTTTACCTGCTTCTAACATGTATGTTCCTTTGCTATAAACTCCTTACCGGTGAACTACTCACTCTCAGAGTGGATGGAGAGGGCAGTGGGAGAGTATGGCTAATATTAGCATTATTAGGCTAAATTCCGCATCACATTTTGTGAGAAGTGCTGACTGTCCTGTAGGCATCAGAGGATGTGTAGATTGATCCATGAGCGTTAGCCTGTCCCTTTTGGTTACATTTGGATATAATCTGGCACTGGTGGGGTTTGGTTATGGCAAGAAAACTGATAAAGTAGAAACATTCTGTGCTGTTCTGGTGCATCTGTATATTTTTGACTCTGGGGGATTTTAAAGGGCTATTTCTAGGTTTGTTGTAGGTGGATGGATTTATTCATTCCATAAATATCCTGGGAACTATTTACGGGCTGGGGATGAATAGTAAATAAGTTAGTGGTCTAGCTTTCAAGGAGTTTTCTATTTTGGGTTTTGGTCTCACAGGGACAAGGTGGAGCCAGGAGATGTTCTTTGGCTGAGGCTGCAGGGAATACTCAGTGCCCAAAGGTGTGAAAGAAGAAGTCCTTTAAAATTTTATTGAC
>CAUYQV010173500.1:0-23362 GCA_963574575.1 Galagoides demidoff | reverse complement strand
AGCAGCCAGGGTGCCTCTCCACCCAAGGGAGCCTCTGCCCATAGCACCTGCAGCCATGCCACCCACCCCAGAGCACCTGCCTGTCATTCCTAAGGCCTCTTCCCCATGGCCCCTTTGTCCCTATGCTTGCCTCTGTCTCCCACAGCCCCCTCTGACCCCATCATCACCCTCTGTCTCCCCCATACCCCTCTGTCCTCATTCTTACCCTGTGTCTCCCACAGCCTCCTCTGTCCTTCATGTTATCCTCTGTTCTCCATGTCAAACTCTGCCCTCACAGCCCCATCCATCCCCCCATATCTATCCGCCCTTCTATCCTCCATGTCTCCCTCTGTCTCCCACATTCCCCTCTATTCCTATAGCCTCCTCTATTCCCAACATTACCCTGTCTCCCATGACTCCTTCTTCCCCAACAGCCCCCTTTGTCCCCTATGTCATCCTCTGTACCCCACAACCCCCTCTGTCCTCCACATCACCCTTCTGTCCTCCAGGGTCCCTCTGTCCCCCCATGTCATCCTGTCTCTATAGTGCCATGTCTCCCATAGCCCCCTCTGTTCTCCATGGTGTCTTCTGTCCCCATGGCCTCCTCTGTCCCCCATGTCACCTTCTATCCCTCCACACTATCCTCTGTACTCCCATATCTTCTTTCCTACCTCCCCACTGTTCCCACATCCCCCTCTAACCCCCACCTACTCTCTAGCTTGGCTGTCAGCTCATGGTTTCTCTTCTGTGTTCCTCATGCCTATCTTGGGTTCACATCTCATCTGTTCCACCCCAGCCCCCAGGATCACTGACATCCTGAATTCAGTGAGGAGGGGCTCAGGGACCCCAGAAGCTGAGGGACCCCCAACTGTGGGTGCCCCGCCCTGCCCATCTCCGACTCTCCCCGGGCCCTTGCCCGCCCCATGTAAGTAGCACCTTGAGTGGCCCTGGTGGCAGCTGCTCAGAGGGGCTCCCAGGGCATGAGTCCTGGGCTGTGGCTCACAGCCAGGCTTGCTCTGGGAAGGGTAGGCCTGTGGGGGAGGGCAGGGCACAGGCCTCTCTGCCTGGTCACCGGAAATGGCCCTGATGCAGGTGAAGATGCCACTGGGTCTCAGCACGTGGAGATTGCGGTTATGCAGTGTGCGCGTGTGTGGACACCTGCGTTTAGGAAAAGCACCTGAAGCTGTGGGTTTGTAGCTAACCTGGAACATTGGCAGGAGGGGAAAGGGTGCGTGCACAGGCCTGGAGTGGAGGGTACGGCCATTGGCAGGGCCTGGAACACTGCACAACGTGAGATATCAGCTCAGGTTGGGCTGGACTTGCTAGGCCAGCGATGGAAAGGAAATGGTCAAAACCTGAGAGCCCAAGTCACCCCTATCATGGGGGAGCAGGCTGGGGTCATGGGAGGTGCAGACTAGGAGCAGCCAGGGCTCAGGCTCAGGCAGGCGGTAGAGGCAGGCGTGGGCTGGACAGCCTCTGGGCAGGGAGGGGCGGGCTGGCCACCACCCCAGCCTTTCTGCCAACCGCTTGCCAGTATCACTTACAGGGATGGATGACATCCCAGGGCTACAACTATCACCACCCCCACCTGCGGGGAGACACTGGGCTGGTGGGTGGCGCTGAGATGCTCTCAGAGAAGAGGCTGCCAGCCCAGGGGCTCGGCATGGCAGGGCAGTGGCTGGGTGAGTACCCGGGTGACAGGTGGGGTTGCCCACCTCCATCCCCTCTGCAGGCCAGGCCTGGGAGTCTGCTGCAGCTGCTACGGCAAGGGCTGGGAGAGTGAAGTTACAGGAGCTGTGGCCTGAGGGTGTTGGGGTACAGGCTTAAAGGGGCACCAGTCCATCCCAGGTGGCCCAGAAGGGCACTAATTTCCCAGAGCATTCTGTAGTCAGCCTGAGGGACCCAGCAGGAGTGGGTTGAGGGCATCAGAGGTGAGTAACTGAAGTGAGAGATCAGGTCCTTGATGGTGATGGGGTGGGGGTACCTTAGTGGTGGGAGGAATAGGGAGGGGATGCTGTATGGCTGGGGTGCAGCCTCAGAAATTGCCTCCCAATTTCTATAGCATTTCATCTGATTTTAAGTGGCCTTGCTGCCCCTGCAGAAATAGAGAAGTGTGCCCAAGGGGGCTAGCCTGGAACGTCACCCCATTATGTCTTTGTAACCCTGGCCCCAGGCTATGACCTGCCCTGGAGGTCTATGCAGTAGCCTAGGCTGGATGCTCTAAGGACAGGGCTTGTGGTGGGCACTGAGTGTCTGGGTCAGGGGGCAGTAGACCACGCTTACCCTCAAGAGCCATAGCACAGATCAACCTCTTCAAGGTCTATCCTGAGCTTGCCTGGGAGGTGGGGCACAGGAAGGAGCTTCAACAGGCTGGCCTAGGGCTGGGTAGGACATCCTGTGGAAGTCAGGGAGAAGAAGGGTCCAGAGATACTGCCATGCCTGGCTCCTGGCCATCCTGCAGGCCAGGGGTAGGTCCCTCATTTCTCAGGAAGGTTCCCACCAGCTGTGTAGATCAGCCAGGTGGCCTCTGGCCCACCTCAGACCCAGACTCCTCCCTACCCCAGGGCTCCCCACACCCCAGGCCTCACTCTCTAATCGGGGATTAGGTACAATCCAGGCTGATCCCTGGGCAGCTGCTTTCCCTCCTGCAGTCACCTCTGGCTCTTAGGGACAGGGGTTGGGACCAGCCTGGGATGCCTGAAGTCAGGCCAGGGTCGGAACCTACTCTGGCCCCACCTAGACACATTGGGCCTCCTTGGGTCTATAGGCCCTTCCTGGGAGAGCCAGAAGCAGCATGAGGCAAGGGCTCGCCTCTGGGTACCTGGCAGGCCTGGCCGAACCACACGTCCCTGAGGCTCCCAACATGGGCGCATCCTCCCAGGCCAGCCTCTGCCTACCACCTCAGCTTTGTCCCTGGAGTTGCCAGGGGCAGCTTGTCCTCAGCTAGCAACCTTCACCATCAAGATGACCCTTCATGCTGCCCCCCTCCATGTAGTGTGTCCTTCATAGACCCAGATACTGAGGACACAGAAGTGCCTGTGTGCTATTTGGGGAGACAGAGCTGGGGCTGGGGCTGGCTGGGGTCTGTGCAGCAGCCACTCAGCAGGTTGGGAGGCATCTGGGCCCCATGAGGGGCAGCCTCAACTTCCCTATCTGCTAAGTAGGACCTGCTTCTGAAACTCCAGAATGCTGTGATCACACATCTCTTCTTCTGTTTACTTGAATCTTTCTCTCTATGCTGACTCCGTTTTTTAAATTGCAGTTTCTTTAAAAGCACTCCATATTACTTCATTAAATGGAAGACTAGTTTCACTTACCGCAGGTATAAGGTGACTGCAGAATCAAAGTAGGCTGGAAACAAAACAAAGTCACTCAGTTCCAGCTGCTGCTGCTGTGCTCTGGGGAGAGGGAGGGGCAGCTCTCTCTGTTAAAAAGGGGGATTAACAAGGGTCAGGGAGTATGTGGGACACGTGGACGCCTCAGACTTCTCTGTCCCTCTATGTGATTAGGGCAGACCTCTGGGGCTGGCAGAGGACTAACTGTGGGTAGAGGAGAGGTCAGGCCTGAAGTTTGGAGCCATCTCTAGATGGAGCTGCTTTCCAGCTCCAGGAACAGGTGAAAGGGGGTGTGTGGTTCTAAGGGAGAGCAGACACCAGGCAGAGGGCAAAAAAGAGGCAGGAACTCAGCAATGTGGGTGGGATGGGACCTGAACTGTCACATGCTGCTGTCCCAGGGTCCAGAGGAGGTGGACAGAATGGCAATTCATGTGTTGGGACAGAACCCAGGTGTTCTCCTGGAACTGAGCAGGATGCATAGTGGCCTTAGCATCAACTGGAGGGGAAGTGGCTTTTGAAGTCTTCAGTCTGCCTTCCTAGAGGCCAGCTTTCCAAGGGCAGTCAGGTGGGTGGGGCAGGGCTTCTGCAGCAAGACTGTCCTGAGAGCAAACCATGACTTGTCTGGACACAAGGTTAGGTAAGAAACAGAAGCACAAACAGGATGGTGGCAGAAGTGCAGCCAGGTTGGGAAAGAGGGCTTTTCAAGGGGGAGACAGTCCAGGAATGCAAATACCCTCACACCCACACAATAGGCACACACAAGCACTCACATGCCTATGTGCTCAGGCACATGCACGTCCGTGGATGCACAGGTGTACACTCACGAGTACACATGTACATTCTTTGTGCATGACCATGCACAAGAACACTTGTACATGCATGCATTGATTTATGCACCCAGCTTCTCAGAGGTGCCATTGGGCTCCCATGTAGCAAGGGCTGTGGGGCTCCAGAGTGGCGCAACACAGGCATTCTCAGGCAGACTCAGGGCCTCTCACACCCAGCCCCTGCATGGACACAGCTAGGCACATAGCACCTTCTCCACCAGTCACCTGGGTAGGGTGACCTTCCAGAGAGCCTGGAGGTACTGGTGGGAGAGTGACAGGCAGCCCTGCCCCAGGGCATTACTCAGAATGAATCACACACACATTGAGGCCAGTGATCTCTCTGGGAATTTAGCCCACAGCCTGGGGAAGCAGGTCCTTCAAGATAGCACTCATAGCTCAAGAGTGGACATGCTGATCACAGGGCCTGCCTGGGGGTAAAGGGCTGGTGGAGAAGCTTGTGGAGAGGGTCCTGGAGCCTGCCCCCAGTGTACCTCTGGGCTCTATGTTTTCACCATGGCAAGTTACTGGAAGAAGCCACTGGGACTAGTGTGTATAGATGCGTGTGCATGAGCATGTGTGTGTGCCTAGATATGCCTAAGTACCTAACTCAGGGCACTGCTTGTCTCTGGGGAGATAGAGTGAAGCACAGGCCTCTCCAGCAACACCTGTAATGCTCCATTTCTCTAAAAACTCTCTCAAATGGATATGAAAAATAATAAGATTTGAGTCAGGAAGCTGTGAGTTTTATTATTCTCTTTGCTTGTTCCCTATGTTTAAAATACTTTATAATGAAAACCAACTGTGGTTAAAGCAACAAAGGGGACTGCTGGCAGGTGCCCTGGAGGCCGGATGGACGAGTGCCAGGCATCCGAATGTCAAGGCAGGCGGGCTTGGGGTGGCAGCTGTGGACCTGGGGCTGCAAGCTGGTGGAGCTGGCAGAGAAAGGGGTGACATGAGGCTCTGCATTTGCTCTTTCTGCCTCCTGAGACCCCCTAGGCCATGTGACCCCTCAGCCTTTGCCCCAGACTGCGGCCACCACTCATGCTGCCCACTCCCTGCTTTCTTCTCCACGGGTCTCTACATGACCTTGCCTGCTTGGGCCAGGGTCTTCCTAACCTGATGCCCCCACCATATGGTTGCTGGATGAAGGAAGCACTAAGTGAGCAAAGCACAATGGGAGGATGGAGCCAGGAATCTGGTCCTGGTGTCCAAGCTGAGGGAAGCCCAGGGCCGAGGCCTGGTGGGCCAAGGGGCATATAGCCCTTGTGAGGGCAGGAAGGTGACCTTGGGGTGGAACTGTGGTTAGGTTTCCTCCCCTTTCTGTATTTTTCAAGTATTTTGTAATATGGATGGAGTATTTTTGCCATTTAAAAACATTTTATTTAAGAAAAATAAGATAGAAGCTGTTGCACTTGGAAATGAAGAAGCCCTTGGCGATCATGGTGGGGGTGCCGTGAACTGAACAATTTGGGCACCAGGTGCCAGGGCCTGAGCCGGTCCCTCTTGGAGGTGGAGGCAGGGCAGATGCTACCTGCAGCTTCTGCTCCCGGGGCCTTACCTGGGCTGTGTTAGGGGTGTCTAGGGGTGGAAGCAGCCAGTACCCAGTGGTCACAAGGCCTGGTCCTATCTCTCCCCAGCCCGGAAACAGGAGATCATCAAGACCACGGAGCAGCTCATTGAGGCTGTCAACAACGGTGACTTTGAGGCCTACGCGTGAGTCCCCAAGACTGGGGGGGCTATGCAGGATGAGGATGAAGGACTCTGGGGGGCCCTGCTTTGAGTTAGGGATCCCTCCTTACTGTATTTGTAGGGACCCCTCCTTACTTGTATTTGTCCCCCAGGAAAATCTGTGACCCAGGCCTGACCTCATTTGAGCCTGAAGCTCTGGGCAACCTGGTTGAAGGGATGGACTTCCACAGATTCTACTTTGAGAACCGTGAGTGAGAGATATGAAAGGCTTGTCCCCTTTGTGCCCAGGGTTGGCAGAGCCCTTGCTGGCAACCCCTGTGGCTGTCCCTTCGGGCTATACCCAGCCCCTAAAATTACACTCTTCGGGTGGGGGGGAGGGCGTGCTGCTCCCAAGAGAGCCAAGCCCTCCTGAAGGGAGATCCAGGAACAGGAAGGATCATGCTGGTGTGGGGATGGGCGGGCACATGAGGTGGCCGCAGCGCCCAAGCCCCCTCTGTGCCCGCCGTCCATAGTGCTGGCAAAGAATAGCAAGCCAATCCACACGACCATCCTGAACCCACACGTGCACGTCATCGGGGAGGATGCTGCCTGCATTGCCTATATCCGGCTCACGCAGTACATCGACGGCCAGGGCCGGCCCCGCACCAGCCAGTCTGAGGAGACCCGCGTGTGGCACCGCCGTGATGGCAAGTGGCAAAATGTGCACTTCCACTGCTCGGGTGCGCCCGTGGCCCCGCTGCAGTGAAGGTGAGAGCCCTGGCCACTGAGAGCCATGGGGTACAGTAGGGGAGGGATGGTCTGGGGCAGAGCCTGCTCCTGGGGGAGCCCAAAGCTGTCAGGTGAGGCCACAGGAATGGAGCTACATTAGGGATGACAGCGGGCTGGGTATGGCCTCCTCCTCAGAGGATTGAGGGACTGATGACAACGTGAGCTGCCCACACCGGCCAGAGCTAGATGAGTCCTGGGCCATGTAGCACCAGGTACTGTGCCCCGTGCCCCGTGTTAGCACCTGGGTTGGCTTCCCCAGGCTGTGGGTGCAGGGAGCCAAAGCCCAGTTTTACCTGGTAATTGGGTTGGGCATCTTGAGCCCTCTCTCCTGAACAGGCCCATCTCTGAACCTGGTTAGCTTTAGCCTCTCTGCAGTGCCCAAGCAGGTAACAGAGCCCTGGTAGGTGGGGAGAGGGGCTGCTGACTCTGACCTGCCTACCCTGTTTCAGAGCTGGTTTCGCCGGACAGAGTTGGTGTTTGGAGCCTGGCCGCCCTTGGGCACACGGCCTGCCTGTCGCATGTTTGTGTCTGCCTCGTCCCCTCCCCTGGTGCCTGTGTCTGCAGAAAAACAAAGACCAGATGTGATTTGTTTTTAAAAACAAGATGATGACAACGACAGCCACCAAAAAAATTGACATCGGATGAAATGAAAAAAAAAAAACTAAGTAAAGGAAAAAGCTGTAAAAATCACTGGCATTCGTGGGGCCACTCCCCACCTGCTCCACGTGTGTCCGTCCATGCTCCTGGCCTCTGGGGCACCAGCTGGGACATGAACTTGTCCGCCAGGCCCCCGTCACGTGCTGAACGGTGTTAGTTTGTAGGTAACGCACACACCCCACACCTAAGGCGTCTGCATCCTCCCGCCAACGCATGGGCTCCATGTGGTGTGCTCCGCTGGTTGTGGTGACCGTCAGCTGTCTTTTGGGGAGGGGCTGTGGGGCCCGCTGGGCTGCCCCTTCCTGCTAGTCGTGCCTGAGAGTTGCTGTGTTCTGCTTTCTCTTCCCTTCCTTTCATCCCCGAGGGGCTGGGTGTGGGCTCCCCATGCCCAGCATCCCCACGCATCCAGCATGGACAACCTGCAGCAGAGTCCAAGCCAGCCCCTCACCTCCTGGAGCATCGAGGGGACCAGACTTCCATCCCCAAGACCATCAGAGATGTCCCCACAGACCCAGGGCTCCAGCTCTGGCCCTTCTGGGGGATTGAGTGCAAAGAGGACACACCTTAGATTCAGGCCCCCACCTGATAAGAGACAGCACCATGGCTGCAGTGCTAGCTGTAGAGAGGCCTGGGCTGGCCTCTATCCTGTTTGGGACACCCATACCCTCTCTGCCAACCAGCAATAGAAGCACTGGTGGCTCTTGACCCCCTTCTCCCCTTCACCCTGCCTTGTAGCTCTCCTCTTCACAAAGGACTGCAGGCCTCCTTGGAGTCCTGAGCCCCAAACAAGGCAGGAGGAAGCCAGGCCCAGCGTCTGGGGATGTTCCGGGAGCTGGGGGCTCAGACCTTGGTCAGATGATGGAGCAAGTGGTAGAGAGGGGTCAGGAGGTGCTGGCTACCTAGGCTCCTGGGCTGAGACAGGGGTCTAGGCAGGTGTTTGCTGAAGTGGAAACATTTTCAGAGTCTGAGCCTGGAGCAGAAGGAAAGAAGAGCCACAGTGGGAGCTGGCCCAGGGTGCACGAGAGGCACAGGGGTAGGCAGGGCTGCTTGTGTGTGTAGGGCACCTTCCTGGCAGCCACGGATACAGCCATGGAGAGAAGGCAGGCTGGAGACAAAAACAGGTGGGCACAGGACTCAGGACACCAGAGAATGGAGAGGAGAATTCAGAGGGACAACAGTGCTGCCTCTGGGGGCCAAACTTGTGCTCCAAGCATTGCTGCCTGGGCTTACTGCAGGGTGGGACTCCTCAGCCCCTTGTGATGTGGGCACCATGGGGAGTCTTTGGGAGAGAGTGAGCCCAAGGGCAGATGGGCTGCAGGGGGCAGCTCTGAAACCAGGTTGGGTGGGTCAGTCAGGACGCTTAACTGCAGAGATTTGGGGGCTCCCAACCCAATGCCTGCCCACCTCAATTCACGTCGTTTTCAACAAGGATTTTCTTTATCTTCCCCCACAAATCAAGCCAAGGGAGGGGCATGGAATGGGGAATAGGACACACAATTCTAAACTCCAAAGGGACTGTTCAGCAATGAACACTTAGAGTGGACAACACTTTCTGTCCACACTGTGCCCAGGACAGCTGCCCCCATCCACGGACACAGGGTAAACATCTGCCGGGCTCCGCACCAGTGGCTCCCTAGGCCACAGGACAGCGGCAGGGCTGGCCATGGACAGTGTGTGGCCCACCAGCTGCCCACCCTCGTGTCCTGGGGCCTCCTCCCCTTCTGTCCCCCTCACCTTGTCTCCACAGAGCTGCCTGTTTGGGATAATTTGGGGATTTTTTTTCTGGGGGATAATTCTTTTGCATGACCCCTAAAGAGCAAGCCACAGCCGCTCTGCTAGCTAGGTGTCCGCGGTGTGGTGGCGGTGGCCCGCTGGCCAGCGCTGCAGAGATCAGCTGCCCACAGTGCTGGCTGGCCTCCCCTTTCTCTCTTTTTGCTGAGTTTCATTGTCTTTTCTTTCTGAGCCTTGTAAGTGTACAAAAATTATTTTGTTCTGTCTCGGGAAACTGCTAATAAAAGAAAAACAGGACAAATCACTTCAAGTGCAGGTGGATGCTTTATGTTGGGACCCTGCTATACAGACTCAAGGCCAGGGCCTGGCTAAGACGCAGCTCAGGCCTTCCCTCCTAAGCCAGCCCAGACATTCCCAAGTCCCTCTACAGTGTTGGGAAAGTGCAGGAGTAGGGTTCATGGGTCGTAGCTTCACAAGCAGGCCCTACCACCCGCGCTGGTCTTCTGAAATCTTCACTAGTACTAGACCTGGCTCCACCCACAGTGCCCTCTAGCCATGCCAGTGACCTCTAAAGATGAAGCCTCTGAGTGGGAAGGCCCCAGGACTAAGACCCCCATCTGTCCTTTCTCCCTTCACACTACCCCACCACCGTGTTGGCTGTCCTGGATGCTGAAGACACACAGTGCCCATGGTACCAGGCCAGCTCCTATAGATGAGACAGACATGTATGTACAGGCTACACAGATGTCAGACACAGCTACCTGATGCAATGAGATGCAAAGATGATGTGGCAAGCAGCCAGCCAGCCAGACATCATGGGGGTTAAAAGGCTCTGTAGAGAGGTCACACAATTTGGAACCCAGGGCAGAGGTTTGGGGCAGGGACAAGGGACACCAGGAATCAGGGTCCAGTGGCTAGTGCTATGGGTTTGTGGGCCAGGCCAAGCCTGGAGACTGTCCTGGGTGTAAAGGGGACAGTCTCCCACCCAGGCCTTTCCTCTGCACCTCTAGTCAAGCTTGGAGCAAACCCTTTCCTGTTAACCCCCCTCATCAGGGCTTTCCTGTCTTTATGTTCTGCCAACCATCTGTGCAACCCCCAGCCTGGGTCACCAGACCATGTGACTGCACGGGATGTACACTCAAGCCCAGACTAACACAGCAGCTGCTCTTGCCTATGCTCCGATAGCCTTTCTGTAGGCTCAGTGCCCTGCTCCCTCCCAGTCACAGCGCAGCCTGGATGGCCTCTGTTGGTCCCTAGGTGCATCATCATATATCCATGGCAACTTGCTCAGAGCGTGACCTTGCCCCTGCCTCACCTCCATGCCTGCATCCCAATCCCCATGCTTCATTTTCCTGATACAAAAGTATGGGCTTCAAAACACCAAATATCCTAGATAGCAAACATGCCCACTTCTTGGGTCCAAGTAACTTCTAGTAAGTCAGGTGCCCATACACACTCTTAGACCAATCCACTATGGGCCAGGGGAGGGGCCTGAAGGATCTTCCAGAACTTTCCAAAGCCCCCAGCCACCTACTCCACCCTGAGCGTCTAGTTATAGACACTGTCACTTGATAGGAGACCTTTAACGGTAGTCACCTAACTCATGGGCTGCACCTGGGCAGGTGCTCTCAGGACCAGGGGCAGGGGAGTGGCAAGTCCCAAGAGCTGGGTGCAAAGAATCTAGGCCAGTGCCCACAAGTGCTGTGGTGTTCTGTCCCCAAGCACAGTATCTAGGGCTCTGCTTGCCTATCAGCTGTAATCAGAGAGCCTTTCCAGGCCAGACCTCCCTCAGGAAGGCTGTGTGCTGCAGATCTTGGCCCACATGCATGCATTATTCCTGAGGCCTTGCTGCAGATCCCATCAGGGCAGCTCTGATGAGGTTTTAGGGGACAATACACAAGGCTAAGTCATCCCATGCAAGGGCAAGTGCTACTGGTTAAAAGGACATCACTTGAACAAGGCTATCTTGCATCACCCCCTGTATCACCCCCAAAATGGCATGGCTTAACCCCACCCCAAGTTCATGTGTCCTCTCAAAAGGAAAAGGGTGCACACTCACGTCTGCTTCCTAGGCTGGGTGAAGAGGTATCCAAGCTTAGACTGAAAGCAGCTCTGGGCCCTCACACTTAAGAGATTGATGAAATCAGCGATAGGCCTCTAAATGACTGAGGCCGTTCTCTAAACTCAAGACCAAATGCAAAACTGGAGTCTGACCTGCCCCTGGTTCACTGCCAAACCTGCAGACTTGGATGCAGGATGTCCCTCCCTGTGGAACCCCCTTTGCTCATGAAAGGTTTCCATCTGTACTTGGTAGGAAGCCAGCTGGTTTCAGATCGACCTGGGGTCAGAAGTGAGAGCCAGGGAAGTGCATATGGTGGGACCTCCACAGGGTCTCCTGTCCCATGGCTCTGGAGTTATGAGGCAGTTTCTCAGGTGGCCACTAGTTCCCTGGAATAGGATTCAGAGGCAACTGGGCTTCTGCTCCAGGGTGCCCTCACCTGGCTAATAGCACAAAGAAATCATAGTTCTTGCTAGAAAGGTCAATGAGAGAGGTGAAAAAGTTGGGCTGAGGTACCACCCCCGGACAGGACCCTGCCAGAATAATGTGAACCCTTATTCCCTGTAGGCCCACCTCCCCCGCACCTCCTAGGGGCAGGGCTTGGTGAGGAAAGGGTTCCCCTTGAAGCTCAAACAAAGCACAAGACCATTTTGGAATTTCAAAGGACAATTTTATTAGGACAGAAATCTCTCTAACAGAACACAGAAGTTAGGCAGGAATTATTAAAAAAACACTCTTGCCAAATGACTTAACATGAAATACAATAGGAAGCCAGAGGAATGCAGGATAGGCCCTCTGTCCACCCCACCCTGCTCAGCCCTAGCTGACCCAGGACAAGCCCCTGGAGAAGCAGCAGTCAGATGCAAGTCAAGGTCTTACTTCTTTCCTCAAATTCACACCTCCACCCCATTCCTCCTCAGTGTCTGTCCTCGTGTGGGAGGGGAAAGAGGCTCTATCAGTCCCTCGGATCCAGGCCCACTCCACTCCATTTCAGGCACCAGTGAGCAGGCTGGGCCTGTTCCTTCAGTCCCTGGGCTTGGGGTGTCTGTGGCTAGCAGTGCCCAGAGAAAAATGGTGGCAGCAAACAAATCAGCCAGGGATGGGGTCCTCAGAACCCTCAGCAGACCTCACAATCTTGCCCACTCAGGGGATTTAGGACCTGTGGGACTCCTAATTGGGACAGTGGGAGTTCAGCCGAATGGCAAGCTCAAGGCAGGACTTCCAAGAACAAGACTGTACTGGTTTAAAACTCATAGATGACATTATCATCATCCCAGCAGGGGATTCCATGGAGACCGGTCCCCAGAGGTGCATACCGGGCACAACAGGGCACAAAGAGGCAATTTTGAACATGGCACTAAGACCCAAGGGGCCTAGACCATCCTGCACCCATCTCCTGGGCTACTCTAGCTTATTTGTAAGACTGAGCCTCAGGGCTATGGCAGGCCTCCTCTTCCTGGGGCTGGGCAACGGCTCAGACCAATCTCTCAGCCTCCACCACCAAGCAGCTGCCTCTGACCAGGAAGGGACCAGCAGGCCTATGTTGGCCAGACCACAGGAGGGGTGTTAGGAGTCCTCAGGCTGGCTGGCATCTCCCCCTGGTGTCTGGGGGAAAGACCCACTTATTCAGATGTATAGGCCCCAGGCAGTTGCCAAGGCACTCTTATAGCCAGAGAAGCAAATAAAATCAGTTACGAGAGACTACAGCACCTATTGCTTTGATCTTGATGTTCAAAGTCAAATTGCAAGTCAAGGCAAGTGTCCTGCAGACCCTGTGCAACCAAGTGCACCTGTGTTTTGATCTCCCTCTGAAGACATGAACACTCCCAACCGAACACTGAAGGAATACCCCACTCTCCTGGGCTCAACGCCCAGCCTGCTTTCTGGTATGACCGTGACCTACATATTCCAGCCTACATCTCAACTCCTTCCAAACACTTCTCACAAGTCACCTTTGTGATGTTTGACAGAAGTTGCTTAGGACAGACTCTGCCCTCAGCAGGAAGCCAATCCTAGCAGAAAGGCAAGTTAAACAAGAGTCTCAGAATCTGTGAGACCTACAGACTATTTTACCCCAAATAGGGCTGGGGCCTGAAGCACTGGTCTGGCTGTGGCCATTACGGTGGGCTTACCCCTACCCCCCACAATGGCCTCAGGAGAGGCTTTCCCAAGGGTCTCCAAACTCTGCCCACTCCAGCCCTTACATCAAGGACTCTCCCCTCCCCACCCGCCCACTCACTGGAGTGTTAATATTGTTAACAGACAAATAAAATCCAAAGACATATCAAGGATAAAGAAACAGTTGGCTCTGACCGCCCTCCCACAGAGCCTTCCCGGGATTAGCTGAGAACGAGCCTTCAGCATCTGCAGGAACCACTCAGAGTTTATGGTTTCATTTGCCCAAAAATATACCTGTGGAGTCCTCAAGTTCTTTCCCAGAAGTCACTACCAGACATGAATTTGAATGGTCCCCACCCTTTCACCATCCCTCAGTTCTTCCCAGAAACTCCAAAATAAAAAGTGGCCAGTGTGCCCCAACTCAGGTCCTCTTCTGTGGCAGTCTCTTCTTTTCTGGGGGCTGCAGTTCTGATGTGAATGATGGTGACGTTCCAGCACTGGGCCTCTGTGGGCTGTGTCACATGATTGCACAGCAGGAGTTTTGCTTCCGGGCCTTGAAAGAAACAAAGAGAAGCTGAAGAGGACTGAGGAAGGCTGGGTAGCCCCAACCTTGGCAAGCATAGCAAAGGGAGTTCCCCAAGAAGCGGTCAGAGAAACCAGAATCAGGAGGGCAAGGAGGGCGAGAAGGCCTCAAGGGAAGCTGTCCAGAGCAGTTTATATCACCAAACACAAGGTCGGCCACAGCGTCTAATACTGTCTGGGATCTTTATTATTTTTTTCCATACCCTATCAATGCTATCAAAAAGTAAGTAAAATTCCTATTAGGCCAGGTAACAAAGAACCAATATTACAAAGTGGACTGGCTCAATATCTTAACTTTGCCCCCACTCTTGTCTTCTGACAATGCTATCTGACCACCAGGGTGGTGTTTTCTTTCCAGAAGATGGTCCTCTGGACATTACTCAGGATGTCATCCCTGCTCAGTTTTTTCATAGGAACCACTGTTTTCATCTTCTCTCTTGCTTGCTGGTCACCAATTCTTCTACTAATTCCCACTTGGCCACCTTTCTTCAATGTGTACAAAAAAGCACATGTGTGTGAACAGACCACATATACTCATGCCTGTTAATGTCCAACAATTGGGCCAACAGTGCCACCTCCATGTAGGAAGACATCAGAAAGAGAAAGCACAGTCAGCAGGATCACCCTTACTGATGAAATACTTCTGTATAAGAGAAGTATAACTAAAAGCTTAAGAACCTCTTCAGGAGGCTAAACTGTTTGGCTTTTTTTTTTTTTTGAGACAGAGTCTCATTATGTTGCCCTCAGTAGAGTGCTGTGGCATCATAGCTCATAGCAACCTCAAACTCTTGGGCTTAAGCATTTCTCTTGCCTCAGCCTCCCAAGTAGCTGGGACTACAGGCACCCACCACAACGCCCACCTATTTTTTGGTTGCAGTTGTCATTGTTGTTTAGCCAGGCTTGAACCCACCAGCTTCAGTGTATGTGGCTGGCACCCTACACACTGAGCTATGGGCACCAAGCCACGAGGCATCTAAAGGACTTATAACTAAATACTCAGCAGACAAAGGAATAAGGGCAAACCCTTGGTGATCAGAACTTGAACCAACCTCTGTCCTCTGGGGAGGGAAATGCGGGTTCCAGAAGCGACAGAGCAAAGTCAAGAGTATTAACAAGGCCTCTGCCTGCATCTGTTCCATCAGCATCCAAGTGAGCCTTGGGCCCTCACTACACATGGAGTGGAACCCAGCCCACCATGAGTAAGCAGACTGAGACAGACCTGTTCACAGTGGAGAGTGCCAGAACAAACAAGCTGCAACTGCTCACTGGACAGGAAACACCCAGAAGCGGGTACTCACAGTTTTATAGAAGGCTTTAGACTGCGTCCCCAGCACCTCGGATTTGGACACCAAGTCATCTAGCTTCTCACCTCGCTCTAACAAAGACTCCATGGTGTTGTGCTGACAAAATAAAAGAGAAAAGAGTTGGGTGGCACCTGTGGCTCAGGGAGTAGGGTGCCAGCCCCACATACCAAGGGTGGCAGGTTTGAACCCAGCCCCAGCCAAAACTGCAACAAAAAAAAAAAAAAAAGAGAATTCTTCTCTGTTCAGTAAGTGACTTGACATGAACTCTTTGTGGAAATTCAGTCACAGGGGAAAGCAGCTCCCTGGGCTCTTCTCCAACACACAAACTTCACCCCTAAGTCTCAGGACTCAGTCCCAGGACAGTTCCTGTCCCAGTAGATCAAATAAGACCTAGTGACATTCCTATGGAGTCTACAAGTTCTAACTGGATATAGAGGACTTCCCAAAAAACTATCCCTGGCACAGGTTTAGATAACCACCACCACTCAAGTACATACACATTTGTATATCAGTGTGGGTGTGTGCACACCTCCATATGGCTCTCTGGAAAGAGAAAACAGTAGTTGGGCACTATATGGTTGTACTGGGTTAGACAGTGGCTTATCAAAATTATGTCCACTCAGAACCTCTGAATGTGACATTATTCAAAAATAGGGTCTTTGGGGCAGCACCTGTGGCTCAAAGGAGTAGGGCGCTGGTCCCACAGGCCAGAGGCGGTGGGTTCAAACCCAGCCCCAGCGAAAAACTGCAAAAAAAAAAAAAAAAAAAAAAAGAGTCTTTGTAGACATTCTTAGTTAAGATGAGGTCCTGCTGGATCAGGGTAGGCCCTAGCTGACATCTCGTTAGAAAGAGAAAACACACACACACACACACACACACACACACACACACACACGGGCAGCACCTGTGGTTCAAAGGAGTAGGGCACTGGCCCCATATACTGGAGGTGGTGGGTTCAAACCTGGCCCCAACCAAAAAAAAAAAAACCAAAATACACACACACCAAAGAGGAGGCCACATGGCAACAGAGGCAGAGACTGGAGTGTTGTATCTACAATCCAAGGACATCAGCTACCACCAGAAGTTGGAGAGAGCCCTGGGACAAACTGTCCCTCAAAGCCTCCAGAAAGAACTGACCCTGCACACACTTTGAGACTTCTGATGTCCAGAACTGTGCAAGAACACACCCCTGTTGTCTTAGGTCATCCATTTGGTGAGTATTTGTTATTAGCAACCACAGAAACTAACACCACAGTAAAGCTGTGCTGACTTACCACAGCAGCCACCAGTACCTATTGAGCATTTGAGATGAGGCAAGTCATCCAAACTGAGATGTGCTTAAAGTGCAAACACACCAGAGTACAGACTCAGGCTTTTTATACACAGTATATTGTTAGTAACTTTTATATTGTTACCTACTGAATAGTATTTAGGTATATTGGACAAAACAAAATATAACAAATTTCAACTATTTTCCTTTTATCATTTTAAAATATGGCTCCTAGAAAATACAGAGTTAAACACACAACTCATATATATTATATTCCCACTCAACCACACTATGAGAGAACATGTCCTGCTTCCCTAAAGGAACTGCACCCTAAATGTTATTACTACAAACTCTGACTTAGGAAACAGAAACACCAACCCTTTTTGGCAGAGGTCTAGGGAGAGAGGACCTGCTGCTGGGGTCCTAAGGAAACTACAGCTCACTTCTCTCCCCAGATATCCTCTGCTAGAGCAATGTATGAAATGGTACAGCATGAGGAATCAGCAAACACATCCTTTATCACACACAGCTTGGACACCAAAAATCCAGATTTCACAACTGCAACTAGAAAGGATCTGTGTGAACACAACTTATCAGCTCTCCACAGTAGAGAGAAGGGAGACACAGCAGGTGTCCCAGACCCCTCAGTACTCAAGCTATAGGAGGAGGAGCTAGGGCTTGAGGAGAAAAGTGGACACCTCCACAGTGGTAAAGAAGCTCAACAACAGAGAGATGCTGCAAGATTTTCACATCTAACTTTCATCCCAAAGTAGGGTGACCAGATGTCCTGATTTTTAACAATTTGTCCCACATCCTGTGGCGTTTTTAAAAAGTCCCGATTTTTGGAATGAATGCACAAACGGGTGGGAGAAAAGGAAGGGAATATATGGTTTTCGGCTGCCATGTGGCTATCTCGCCAGAATATGAGTTTTATATTATTTTTATTAATTTTATGATGTTAAACTGTAACAATAACAAATAATTATTGAGAAGTGATTATCGAGAACTGCTTATCAAAGTTTGCATTGTTGTCAGGCCCTGCCGTGCCCCTGCCGTGCCCCTGCCCTGCTTCCCCCCCCCCACCCCCCGCCATGTTGTCCCACTTTACAAAGGTTAAAATCTGGTCACCCTATCCCAAAGCCACATTACTGAAGCACAGTCCAGAAGATCTATGTTTGAAGCCTCTGGGATGCTTTTCATAGAACATAAATTCCCAACCTCCACCCCAGACCAATGAATCCAACCCCTAAAGACAATGATATAAGCTATAGTCATGGTGGTGGAGACAGAAAAGCTTTACATTGGGCTTTATATAAGGGGTGGCTTTTTTCTAGACTTCACATCCACTCTATATATTCATCAATTGCTGTGCACTGGTGTGAACAAGGTGCTGTATGGTGAGTAGGATGAAAAGATGTCCTAGGTGCTTACACACTGGTCAGGAAAACATTTAAACAAGCAGTGACATAAAAGGGTATAAAGGGAGGACTGGGCCCAGTCATGAGACTGTGTTAGCACTTCACTCTAGAGCAGATCTGAGAGCCAAAGGATTTTGAGAAGCATGTAACTCAAAGGATATTGCATGCTGAACAAACTGGAGGTGAGTAGGAAGTGAGGGGACCAATTAGAAGCAAGGGCCACAAGGGCCAGATCTGAGGTGAAAAACAGATGGCTGTTCATCTGTTTTCCCAAGTATGCAGAATTAAAAACAAAAAGTTGAAGCAGCAGTTATAAATCAGGAGACTTCTCAATTGGGCCTGATAACTTTGAGCCTTATTCCAGCACATGGCTGCCCTCTAGTCAATGCAGTGTGCTCCAATCTGCTAACCTTTGACTTAGATGCTCTAGAGGGAGGCACCTGTTGGGGGCTCTGAGACCTGACTTAACACAGGCACAGTGGTAGGAATAAGTAGCATGGTGGTCTGACCCTTAGAGCCCAGGAACTGCCCAGACAGTGGCCATGGGGAGGAGAAACTCAGGACCTCACTGGTTCCCAGCTTGGTCCCTACAGTGGGTGCTATGAACCAAAACAGGGGTACTGGAAGAGGGACAGCTGAATACCTGGTGGTAGAGGATAAGCAATCCCATTTCCCAGAGAGTGTTGTGGTTATTATTAAAACAAAGATTCATTCTGTGCATGCCTAGCCAGCAGCTAATCCTTTTACCCCCAATTCTTGGGTTTATTCTCCACCTTCCTACTTACCAGAATGATTTTGGTCTCATCTAGTTCAGCCTGCACTTTGCTCATGGGGTCAGCTTCTCGGGGGTTCTAGGAAAGAGCCAAAAATAAGAACAAAGTCAAGACTGGCATGGCAACATAGAAACAAAGCTCACGACGGAGGAAATTAGACAAATTTTCATAGGTTAAAAACTACAGCCTGTTTAAACTAACACAATAGAGAAATATAAAGTCTGCCTAGGGCTTGAGTTCCCAGGTCTGCAAGTGGATTCCTATAATTTTCAAAGAGAAGGTTCGAGAGAGAACAGTACCTCCAAAACTTGTCAGAAGTCACTGCACCAGAACTATCAGGGCAGTTGGCTTTTTCAGTTTCACACAGATTCTGGGCCATGTGGTCTCTGTATGATGTTTCCTTAAACCTTACCTGGTATCTACTAAGGTGACTATCCAGGGATGTATAATTGATTGTGGCAGGGGATCCTACTGGCCAGTCTATCTTGTCCACCTGGTTGGAGAATTCATCCAGTACCTATAAGACAAAAGAGTCTCAGCAAGTCTCCCATCCTGTGCTTACCAGTCCCCATAGCAATAGGGCTTCATCCCTAAAAGAGACTCCTAGGCCTCCCAGAGCCCAGGAAGGAGGGAGGAAGAAGATATATAACAGCAAGGGGGAAAATCTAGGCTAAAGTTCAATTTTTTCTCATCATTAAAACATGTCCTAAGTATTCTCAAAAGTAAAGTATGCCTAGCCTGAGATGAACCTCAGCATGGGGGATGATAAATTAAGATGCTTCAAATTTTAAGCTCCAGATTTCCAGGAAAAGGGACACTAGCCCTCTAATCTTCCAAAGCAATTTTCCAAAAAGGGAACTAGGTCCTCCAGATTTAAGTAACCACCAGATTTCATGTGCTTGAAAGTGTTTTAGTACTTTGGGGAATATGCTAAAGCCTTTGTTTTCAAGAAGTTTAAAATTGGAATGCTTAGGCACTAAACTCTGTGGTGCAACTGTCCAAAACCTGAGCAAAGAGCTGCGGTAACTGTAAGAGGCAATGTAGTAAGAGGGCCTTTGGGAGGGGGACTCCTTCAGCAGCACAGGGGATGAGAATACAAGACACAGCTATCTCCAAGGGTGCACCCCAGAGGAGAGAAGCCACACCTCAGTAGCCTAGACCCAAGCAGGATGAGGACAAAAGTCAGCACCAGAGAAGGCACCTGGGGAGGGATGCCAAATTCTCTCTTGATTAGTGGGGGGGGGGGGCAAGAAGGACTGAAAATATAGTAGAACCTCCGTAAGTTGATCACCCAAGGAACTATAACAAACATATGGAGGTGGTCAACATAAGGAACTAGGCCTATTATACTGATACCTGCATGTGGTACATGTCCAGTCTATGAAAATAAAGTCACCTTAAGGAGGTGGTCAATGTAGGGGAGGTGGTCACCGTGGAGCTTCTACTATATTTTGACTTTGGACAACATTTCATCACTATGCCTCAGGCACTGATATCACCTCTGGCCCTAGGCCATAGATGTGCCATACTTGTTATCCAAGTCCCATCTAGCCAAACCAAAAACTCACCTTCTCCAGCAAGGTAAAGGCTACCCGGGATGGGTATTCATTGTCAGCAATGGCCACACCTGCAAGATTGTCATTCCGAACATAGACATGGCACAGATACTCTAAGGAGACAAGAGATCAAACAGGTGAATGTTACATGAAGGCTTCAAAATTTTTGTGAACCCCCAAAATCAAAGCATCACAATGCTGGGCTCCTGTCTTTTGGCTTTTGGATCAAATGAAGCTACTTGCAAGCTAAATAACTCTGAGCAAGTTTTGTGGAGATACTGTGCAGTGAGCTTGGTCCAACACCTGTTTTAGTACCAATAAATGCCCAGAGGCCTACTATACAAAGCCAGGGCATAAAAGAGTCACCACTGATGCAGAAAACACACCCAAGGCAATATGGCCTCAGGAGCATTTCCAAGTCACTACCTTGAGCTCAGGTCAGGCTGGGTTATTATCTTGAGCATTTGCAAACCTCGAAGGTTCTGTGCTGTTTCCAAACTAAGGAAACCCTGAAAAGCCAAGGAGACTCCACTTCCTTAAAAAACAAAATAAAAATCAGGCAGCACCTGTGGCTCAGTGAGTAGGGCGCCAGCCCCATATACCGAGGGTGGCAGGTTTGAACCCAGTCCCAGCCAAATTGCAACAACAAAAAAATAGCCGGGCATTGTGGCAGGCACTTGTAGTCCCAGCTACTTGGGAGGCTGAGGCAAGAGAATCACCTAAGCCCAAGAGTTTGAGGTTGCTGTGAGCTGTGACGCCATAGCACTCTACTGAGGGCGACAAAGTGAAACTCTATCTCTAAAAAAAAAAAATAATAAAAATAAAAAGATAGATAAAAATCCCTTTCAGAGCAGCCAAAAGTCAGAAAATTACCTCCCAGACTCTCAGTCTTCCTTATCATAGCAACCTGGCGAGGCCTACTGGGTCATCTACTCTGGTGGCTACCTGGGGGAGGTGGCTTAGTTTACAAAAAGATTAGCCACTGTTGACTAAGGTCTTTAGCATCAGTATACTAAAGTCATCACAATTGAAAGGTACAGTGTGTACTTCTGCAAAATATATATAGTTCATAGGACTGTTCATTTTTTTCACTCCAAAAGATTCGGAAATGACATGGCTAACAATATCCCAAGGAAAGAGCATACAGCTTACAAATAAGAACTTTCTTATCCTTAAGGATCTGACCCAGAAGATTCTAATGCTAAACACCATGAAACAAAAAGATATAGGGAAGACTGTGAGCCCCTGAAATCAGAAAAGGGCAGAGCTAAGTAAGAAAAGGAATGAGAAGGAGGACGACAGAAGAACATCACCAGTGCTCTTCAGATTTTGTGTATCTTTCCCAAAGAAATAAGATTCAAACATGGGGTCAAAGTGTCACACTCCACAGGAACTGAGAAGCTGGTCAGTGTCTGAGGAATTATCTTTAAGTAATAAACTTGGGAAGGCAGACACCATTTGAAGAAGGAAAAAGCAAGAACACTAAAATATTCGTGAAATATTCAATTTCACTTCTGTGGGGTTAACAGCACAGAAACCCCCATGGAGTATATATATTCAACACTGCCTGTGTCATAAGTGACATTTATATTGTCAATTCAGTTCCTCTATATTACATGACTTGAGGTCAATGCATGTGTGAGGTAATCTTTGTCTCTATCTGATGAAGTTCATTCCTAAGCTCTTTCCTTATCTGTCTGTAGAATATAGACATCTAAAATAAATTGCTAAAATCTCTTATATAAAACCTGAATTATGAAAAACTAAAAATAATGACTTTTCAGATTCCTGGTCAAAAAAATCTAAGGTCACACAATGCATTATTACCTCAATGGTGCTAGCTGGAAATCCTTTTTTTGAGGGGTCTGTATCTCTGGGGGGGGGGGAAGGGAAGAATACAATATTAACATTGGTTACTGCTCTAAGACAATAGGACTCTAACCTTAAGAAAATTGAAGCCTGGGGGCAATTTCATCCAGGAAGCTTAGACTTCAACAGTGGGGACAGAATTCTGCATAAATATGAAAAGGAGGAAGAGAGAAGTGGGGTCCCAGCAGAGAGCACAGAGCTGTGTACTACCTGAGGTGGAGAGCCTTCTTACCTTGTTCTTTGACAGATGATCTGGTGCCTTTCGCGGATCGCTCCACAATCAGTTGACTTGTGAAGGTCATAAATTCCTGAACACTAAGAAACACAATATGTATTTATTACCTTCTTCCCATCTCCTCATCCCCAACACAATGTCAAGTGACCTCTGTGCTTATACATAGAAAAACATTGTTCCTTGGCTCTGTTCCTTTGCCCCTTAACCCTGGTAACAAATAATAAACACTGTCAATGAACACAAATACAGATAACTACAAATCATCAATCACCCTTTAAGTCACATCTGTTTGTTACCTAGCTCACCAAAACCACCCACTTCCAGACTCCTGGAGAATTTTCTACAGGCTACAGTCTATTTAACATTTTGGTCAAAGAATGCTTTGGGACACAATAGCAAAGGAGGAGGCAACTCCTGCTCTCAAGGCCACACTAACTTTCCAAAAAGAAGAAAAATAAAAATAGCACTAGAAAAACAGTAGTGGTGGAAACTGTCAGGAAGATGCACAACCAGTTATGACTGTGCCCACATTACAGACCCTGGCAATGCCACAAACATCCACAGTGAGTAATGGATCAAGTCTGCTGGGGTACACCCATGGGAGGAGCCCAGGACACCCTGGATGGAATGGAAAGAAACAGTTTAGCCAAGAAAAGTGGGAAATGGCTCATACAAAGGCTGAAAGAAAGGAGAGGGTTCATCATGGCCCCAACAAGGAAATTTGGCCAGAATGGAACAATCACAGGAGATGATCCAGTCAGCAGACAAGGTGCTAACAGGACCCTATGACGGAGAATATGATATAAAAAGCAGCCAGGGCCATCAAAACAGGGTCTTTAACTTGAGAGGCTAGAGCAGGGCTCCAGCACAGCCATAAAGAAAACTGAAGACCTAACTCTGGGATCCCAATTCCACACCTTACTACGTGTGTGACCTCAAGTCAGTCACTACCCTATGCCTTAAAGATAAAATCAAGATTCATGTGACAGTTAAATGAGTTAATACGTGTGAAGTACCGGGCACAATGCCTGGCACACAATAAGACTTATTGTCTTGGCTCGGCGCCTGTGGCTCAATCGGCTAAGGCGCCAGCCACGTACACCTAAGGTGGCGGGTTCGAATCCCCAGCCCGGGCCCGCCAAACAACAATGATGGCTGCAACCAAAAAATGGCCAGGCGTTGTGGCGGGCGC
>CAUYQV010173498.1:0-38163 GCA_963574575.1 Galagoides demidoff | reverse complement strand
AAATTCATTTTTCAATTTCCCAAGACCAAGGACCCTGCAGAGAAATTCTGGTCACACTGTTGTGCCTGCTGCCCACACTGCTTATTCCAGCTGGCTGGGGAATCCTCTGCATTCTTTTTCTTTTTTCTTTCTTTTTTTTTTTAATTAATTAATTTTTTAAAATTAAATCATAGCTGTGTACATTAATGCAGTCATGGAATACAATGTGCTGGTTTTATATACAATTTGAAATATTTTCATCAAACTGGTTAACATAGCCTTCATGGCATTTTCTTAGTTATTGTGTTAAGACATTTATATTCTACATTTACTAAGTTTCACATGTACCCTTGTAAGATGCACCATTTGCAATCGGCATATTGACTGGGCAATCCCTCCTACCCCAGGTGTGGCAATGGCTTGGGGCTCCTGCCTTTGTCCCCAGGAGAACCAGAGGTTGCTCATTATCTACCTAAAACAATTTTGTATCTTTCACTGGTATTTTAATGTTTTCAATGTCCAGTTCGTTACCTCAGAATCTCTCATCTTCTGAGACAGGTCTCCTGAATTAAATTCTCAATCATTTAAAATACACTGAGTAGTTTCTGTTGTTCTGTTTGATCATGACTGGAAACTCATGAGATTCTCGACTCCTTTAATTCTTAATTAGAGGTAGCGTTCTGAACAAGTCAATAGGAACTGTCAGATAAAGTGGAAATAAACTTGATGGTCATTAGAGTAGTAACCATAATGATAATGTAGACTTTCTTCCAGTGTAAATAGACTGTGTCTGCTATAAAAATGGAATTTGAAAAGTTTGGAAAAGAAAACTCAACTATAGAATAAAATATGAAATTAATTAAACAAGTTATAAGATTTTTCTTTCTGAGTGACAAAGGTTCATGGTAAGCACAGAAAAGGGTTGTGATTTTAGGCACTTAAGATACTCATCAGAAAACTATAAACTAGTTATAATGTGAACTGGATTGGTACTATTTGGGAAAAATGCTTTTTAAATTGATGGCAGTGCTTTAAAAAGTGCATTTAGACTCTGAATGATAAATAATAAAAATTTACATTATTCTTGTCACTAATAAATGTGTAGTACTAAAAGAAGGCACCAGACTATAAAATTTGAAGGTATTATTTCTTGTGTTATTTTCTTAAAGTGTACCATGGTGTAATGGGAGTTGAAGAAGAAATTGTATGAGATCAGATAATGATAGGCCTTTTATATTCTGCTTACAATTTTCATTTTCTTTGATATGTGACAATCAGTCATTAAATATTTTTATTTGTGAAGGACTAAATTAATCACAGATTTTAGGACTATAATCTGTGACTAGTGGGGGATAAGAGGAGGAAGCACTAAAGGGGACTAGAATTATTTTTTATAATTGGTGCATCATAATTCTCCTAAGAAGATTATTTAGGTCAGTAAGAAAAGAAAAGAGAGCTTATTTGTGATTTGTTTCTATAGGAAAAGGGACAGAAAACATGTACCTTGCATAGCACCTTGCTTTGCTATCTAGAATCTGTTTCTCTGAACTCCATAGAATATTATAATTTATAATACACACAAAAATCAGGCCAATGCTAATCTGCCTCATTATATTTCAATTGCATGTATATAAAACTTAAAAATGATATATTCATTGATGTATGCACTATTTAAACTCCATTAACTTAAACACTGTGTTAATATATGCTTGGTAATATTAACTTGCTTAATTTATTAAGGACTTAGCAGCTATTTAGTTATGAACCTATATTTTTATTGAAAATACTTAAAGCAGGTCCAATAGGACTTCTATTGAAATAAAGCATGTTATAGTTTAAACAGCCATAAGTTTTAAATAACTAAATTATAAATAACTGAAAATAATTTCTTTTTAATATTTTATATTTTTAAACATGTCAAAACCTTACTTTTTTGTTTCTAATTAGTATGAATTAATGAGGTTCTTGCTGTAAAATTTATTCTAATTTTCTCATTAATCAACATTCATTCTCGCCTGCTATGATGGTGTGGTTTGGTTGATTGAATATTATGTTCTTGGCGGTTTCTCTACTCACAGGTCAATTAACTCCTTTGCTCCAACTCCTGTTTGGGAAATGGCTTTCTCACAGGAGTGCTATGAAGTATAATGAAGGGAGTAGCACTGACAAGTTGAGATTCAGTGAAAGTGAGGATTCCTGGGTTTGTGATTTGCACCTGGTCTTGCTAGTTAAGAAAGATTATAAATTAAATAACTTTTCCCAGACCTAAATCGACCTACTATAAAATAATGGAATAAATTTTACTGTTGTTATTTCTTCAAAAGAATTTGATGCAAATTTATCACCTGTGAGAGGGAGAGAATAAAAAGAGAGAAAATAGTACAATATATAAAATAAATGTGTGTATCTATGTATATATATATTTTTAAATTGAGAAACTTTAAAAAGTGGGGGTTTTTTGCTTGTGAGAAAAGTAGAAAGAAATAAGGAGAAGTTGAGAGGGAAAATCAGGAAATCCTGTCATGCTGAGCCTGGGACGTGCTGTTCTTAATGTAGCTGTAGGTACATTGCAGTAAAACTTGAAACTAAGAAATAGATGTGAAAAGGACTGGATGTAGGAATGTTTAGGTGTTTGGAAAGGTATAATAAGCAGAAAGTTGATTGTCCTAGTTACACCTTGGCTGCTTGCTTACTGTCTTCTAAAGAAAGAGATGAAAATGACAACTCGTTGAGGACAAAGCATCCCCATCAGGAAGGAGAGCAGACAAACTGCCAGAATAATTAAAGGTCATTCTTCTTCTGGGGATACTCAGAGGAAATGGCCTTAAAGGATTCTTGAGTGTCTTGAAGGGCATTAAGAACACCTTTCAACATCTCTAATCATCAGGAAAATGCAAAATTAAAACAAAATGACATTACCTAACATGTCAAAATGGTTATTATCAAAAATGACGAATGAGAATGTGGAGAAAATGGAACCCTTGTACATGTTGGAAATGTAAATTGGTATAAGAAAATAGTATGGAGATTCCTTAAAAAACCTAAAAACAGAACTGCTATGGGACCTAGCAATCTCACTTCTGGCTATATATTATCAAAAAGTTGAAATCAATGTGCCAAAGAGATATCTTTACTCCCATATTCATTTCAGTATCATTCAAGAAATGGAGGCAACCTGAATTCCCATCAGCAGTTGAATGGGTGAGGAAAATGTATATATACACAAGGAATACTATACAGCTTTAAAAAATAAGGACATTTTGTCATTTAAAACAACATGGACAAAGTGTAGGACACTGCTTAGTGAGGTAAGATACGCACAGCACTTCAAATACTCTATGATTTCACTTATGTGTGGAATCTAATACAGCAGATGTCATGGCAAGGGAAAATAGCAAAGTAGTTACCAGAGGTGGGAGGGGAAGAGAAGAGATATGAAAGGGAAAGATGTTGGTCCAAGGGTAGAAAAGTTCAATTAGATTGGAAAAATAAAGTTTTAGTGATCTATTGCATTGCATGGTAACCACATTTACTAATAATGTATTGTGAACTTCAAAATTGCTAAAAGAGTAGATTTTTAATGTCTTCATTACTAAAAAAAAAGTTCCCAAATTTTGTATTTTTTTAAGCCCCGACACAAAAGAAATGAATTATTGATGTGTTAGTTAGCTTGATTGATTTCTCAAGCCAGCATGAAGACTAATGGGCCAGAGGAAGAATGGTGGGGAATGAGGAAACAAAACACATAAGAGACAAAGATGGGATAGGAAGGGCTGGAGCAGCTAAGATTATAAGGAGCAATCTATGAAAACAGCTTTATTTATATAGTATCTAAACAAAGTTGCTAAATTATGTAAATCTTAGTGCATGGGGTAGACATTAACTTTAGAGAAGGAAACCTGTGTACTTGCTGGCAAGATAAAAAAGAAAAAAAGGAACATATGCAGGGCTATGTGACTTCTGGCAGGGGAGAAAACAATCTTTGTTGTTAAAGGAGGAAAAGCAGTTGGGGGTCATTCCCTGAAAGTCTCTCCAGGCTGTGGGGGTCCTGCTGCCTCACAGCCCGTCCTCCACAGATCAAATCTTTCTACAACATAAACATAGATCAAAAAGTCACATTGTATCCATAAATAAGCACAATTATTTAACAAGTGAATCATCATCTTTTGAATAAGATTAAGTATATTTATCAACTGAAAATAAATAATGAAAAATGTCTCTCACAGGTCCTAGGTATAGGAGAATTTTCTATAAATTATAGAAACATGTAAACATATTTAAAAGAAGAATTATGATGCCAGCAGCAAGTATTGTTTTTTTTAATTCTGAAGAATGTCTGCATTGGTGTTAATAATATTAAGCAGAACAGGGCCAAGGCATCTAAATCTATTTAGAATTTTGTCATTACTGCAGATGGCAGCTCCTTAGTTAAAGGGATCAACTTCATTGTTATTCATGAGATTTCCAGTGTGATGATAGGAATATGAAATAATGCTGAATATAATGAGAAAATTTATAATAACTTATTATTTATTAATCATTCTGTACTCGAGTAAGAAGAAGCTATCACAGTACATTTAGTGATATGACAACCGCCATAAACACCCAGAGTGAAGAGTCTAGTGAATGTGCCTCATCCTTAATGACCTTTGGTGGAAGAACTCACCAAAGAGATTTCAACACCAGCATACATTTGTAGCATTGAAAATGGAGAAGATTGATGCATGAACACTAAAGCTTACTCAGATAAGTTTCAAAAGTCACAGATTTATGTAATTATTGATAAAAAAAACCCCCAGCATTTCTCAAATAAGAGTCAATATAAAGATTGCTTTAGTCTTAAAAAAAAAAAAAATCCATGTTATATTCCTTAAAAAGCTCTAAGATTTTTTCTGTTAAGCACAAGGGAGATTACATTAATTTAATATCATTATATAGTAATATCACCAGTATAGTGATTTCAAATTAATACACTTATTAGAATCCCATCTTAGCTCATCAGTAAAATGTAATGATTGTCATTACCTTACATTCTTACCTGTCACTCCTCCAAGTGTTCTTTCTTGCTGATTCCTCCTGACTCTAAAGCCCTGAAAGGATCTCTTGAAATGAGAATATTGAAGAAACCTCCTTAATGGGTGTTGACTCATTAATAGATAAAGGACCTTGCTCAGGTTGTCAAGGTTATCCTCAGAAGACTACGAAACCCCTTTCCCCAATTTGGTCGCCCTAGGTAGGCAGCCCACAGAATGCTGAGCACTGTGACTCAGCCAGCCAAAAAGAGGAAATCAGGCAGCAGCTTCAGAGCCAGTACAGTCAGAGGAAGTCAGTCAGCAGTGCAGACTGAACAGAAAAGTTTAATTACTATAAAGCAGGGAGCACATACCTGAGAGGTCGGTGTGGGTCTCTCCCTTGTGAATTAGGAAGGGCCCCTTTCAACTTTTTTCTCTTGTCCTTGTTCTCAAGTTAGCTGGCTCCACCGGCTGCTAATGTATATGCATTTGTTTAGCCGAGGGTTTTGATCATGCTGACTCCAGACTATTCTTAACTAACTTCTCCTTTGGAGACTCTCCAACATAATAACAGGGCATTGATTAATCATAGGATACTAACTAACTTTTTCTTTCAAAAAATTTCTTATTCATCAATCCCTCTGTGGGGACCTTAGGAGTTGAATAGTCTCTTAATTTTAAAACTTTCTGACTGTAACCTTTGCTAGTTCTGTTTCTGTAATAGCCTAGAAGGGTCTGTCTTCCTTTCCCTAAACTAAAGAACTAACTGGCTGGCTTTTTTCTCTTGTCCCTTTTTCTTTCTTTATTTATTCATTATTATTTTCTTCTTTCTCACGCCCTGTTCTCCATCTGTCCCTAACAGCCCTTTCTTTGCTTTTCCAGCTGCTTGGGTCATTGTGTCCATGCTGATAACGCTGGCTACAGAATCAGCACAGTGCTTTGGGGTAAAACGAAGATGCCTCTGCCCTTGGTCAGGTTCAATAGATTAACTCTATGCCTGAGAACATCTTTGTGGCATAAATATATGTTTAGCATTTGCTTTTGCTCAAATCCACTGTTGGGAGGAGCTCCTAAAGGCATCTGTGTTTTTGCTAAAATTCAGGCACAGATAAATATCTTATTACCTTCTGGATATACAAAGCAATGTTTTCACAGACAAATGCCTGGCAGGTCCCCAAACTTCCTCTCCTTAGCTAATGTGTTATTCCTTTACATAGCAATATTAGGACTCATTTTTCTTTCTTACCTTTTGTGAGCCCCGGGAGACTAACATGGTGGTGTCCCTTTAAGCTTAGCAAACCTCTAATGTTCTAAAATCTCCAGATGAAAAGTTAGTGAGCCCCTACCCACACGTTCAGGTATTGCTACTAAATTCCAGAAGTGTTTCTGTTAATCACTATTCTTCCTACCAGACATGCAAGCACATTAAGGAGGGAAAAATTTAAAAACAAAATCTTAAACAAAAATTCTTCAATATTAAGAAATTCTTCTCTACCCATTGTGATAATCTCAAATGTACCTGCTATGATCCCTACTTCTGGTGTTCAGGACCTGTGCGATTCCTTCTCCTGAGTGTTGAAGGGGCCCTTGAATTGCTTCAATCCTGTGGAGCGTGGGAATTGTAAGGGGATATAGTGATGCTTGTGTGTATGATTGTGTATAAGATGGTAATCCATCTTGAAAGTGAGTTCGTTCTCGCCTCCTTCTGCCTTCCTTCTCTCTCTCTCTCTCCTCCGTCTGCCCCCTCACTCTTTTCTACTCTCTCTCTCTTCTCTTCCCCACTCTCACTTGATCTCTCTCCCCTCTTTTCTCTCCTCCTCGGTGCTGCTCTGCAGCCTCCCTCGCCCCACCAGTAAAAACCTTTCATACAAAAAAAAAAAAAAGAAGAAGAAAGTGAATTTGTTCTCACTCTATTTGAAGAAGCAAATTGAGCTATTGGCAGCATCCATATGGCAGGAAACTGCAGACATTCTCTGACCAGTAGCCAGAAAGCCAGGAAGCAAGAAAGATCTTTCCCAGGAAGAAGTTGCCTTTTTTTTTTCTTTCTTTTTCAATTCAGGTCCTAGGTAAGACTTTAGCTCAGGCTGACACGTTGATTGCAGCTCCGTGAGATTCTGAAGAAATGACAAAACTAAACCTGACCTGGAATCTCGACCCACAGAAATAGTGAGAGAATAAACATGAATGATTTTAAATACCTAAACTTTTGATAATATTGTTAGAAAATAATAAGTAATTGAAACATTGCCAAGAGACTCATCGGTAGCAAGCTTTCACTTTTTAATAAACAAAACATTAACAAAATACTAATCTCTAGCAACTATTAATTTTTTACTGATTAGAGAGAGACAGGTTGTAAAAAAAACAAAAACTAGTTTTAGTTGCATTGCCCTCGTTTATCTCTAAGGGACTAGTTTTGTTTCAGCCTTGCCAACAGTATTGGACACAGGTGGGGAGAGGAAGAGAAAATGGAAAGGATCTCAAGGAATGTTAGGATATAAATGGTGACTATGTCACAGTTGGATGAAAAAAGATGAGAAAAGTTTCCATTTGAACTAGTAATGTAGGAGGAACCATGAGAAAAGAAAGAGAAGGTCCAATGAGAAAATGCTTCAACAGTGAAATTAGTGGGAAAGAAAAAAATCCATAAAAGTAATTGTATGATCTAATTGTATGATCTAAAAAATATGTCTTCAGTTGATCTGCTAAAATAAAATAAAAACAGATACAGGGAAAAAGTGGGAAAGCACAGAACTTCAAATAATTTTTAATGTACTTATGAGAAACAGAGTTTAGTTTGATATTACCAGAGAAAAATTACAGTAGGAGATAATCAATTTTAGGTTCCTAAACATAGCTATGCATTCAATGAAGGAATTTTGTTTTTTTTTTGTTTCGAAAATTCCCTCCTACAGAAAAACAAACCAGATTCAAGGAGACTGTGAAAGATAGGCATGTCAAAAGCAGCCTAGAAATTGGCAAATATTGTTGAATGTTGTTTTTATTAATTCAATCAGTGAAATAGAACATGGCAGAAAATTGAAGTATGGAGAGTTTGTTATCATGACCCTGCTCTCCTCTCCTGTGTTACGACATTCACATTTAGGGAAGCAAGAATAAATCCCCAGGAGTGGCAGTCAATTTTACAGGGTTCCCAAAGACGGGGAAACTTGTCACTAAATTTACTATAGTTTTTCTAGCTGTTTATCTTCACCTTCGGTAGGTGTTTTCAATGTGATTGGATTTTAGAGAAGGGAAAATCACAACATATGTGGAATATATTTGGCAACCCCCACACAAATACATTATTCTGAAAGAATGAAGAGATGGTCCAAAATTTGAGAATTTGAAGTTCAAACTATCAGATATTTGTGTGGTTTTACTGGTTCTGACCTCAATCTACAAGAAAGTATACACTGGACTTCTTCATTAACTTATGAAAAATAATGGCATGCCTCGATGAAAGAAGAAAGTGCTTCTGTCTGAGTTCTGGGAGACCAGGCAGTAGTGGACTAGCATTCTTTTGTCAAATATGAGCATAAAAGAGAAAGCATATTCATAAGTATAAAAGCGTGTGTTGCATAAATATTGTTGAAGTAGGTTCTAGCCTACAAGGACGTGATTTTCTAGGGTAGAAATGGTGAAGCAAATGCATTATGACTTTCAAATTTTCAATATGTCCCTGGTAGAGGAAAGGGGACGCCAAGGAAACATAGATCATGCAGTGATACGCAGCTATCCTCTGTTGCTACCATTGTGGAAAATATGTGGGTGCCCCAAAGATAACAGAAAAGCAAGTGATGAGTTTTCTTTATAAGCGGAATGCAGAGAAAATAACGGTTGAACTAGAATTGGAAGATAAATACAACTCACGAGGTGAAAAGCAAGGAGGGCAGAGCATTCGAGACAGAGAACAATATACAAACGCATGTGAATGGACATCTACGTAGCTTCTTTCTGCTGATTTTGTCTACTAATGAGACGCAGGAAGCAACGTGATAGAATTATTTTGAGACGGAAACAGAAAACACATTGAAACGATCTGAGAGAGAGTTCGGTGTCAAGAGAACTTAGTGCCTGGTTAAATGTGGAGATGAAAGAAAGAGAGAGTGGAACAGGCTGCCTGAGTCTTACTTAAGGACAGCTCATGGTGTCACCAATAGAAACAGTAAGTACAGGGAACATCAGATTTTCTGTGATGAGTGATGGAACAAAAGAATGGGATAACAAAAGCAATTTCTTCTATTTTTTTTAAAGGTTTAATAACAACTTTAATATTTCTTTTTTTTTTTTTTTTTCTTGAGATGGAGCCTCAAGCTATCCCCCTGGGTAGAGTGCCATGGCATCACAGCTCATAGCAACCTCCAACTCCTGGGCTCAAGCGAGTCGCCTGCCTCCGTTTCCCAAGTAGCTGGGACCACAGGCACCCGCCACAACACCCGGCCATTTTTTGGTTGCAGCCATCATTGTTGTTTGGCGGGCCCGGGCTGGGGATTCGAACCCATCACCTCAGGTGTACGTGGCTGGAGCCTTAGCCGATTGAGCCACAGGCGCCGAGCCAACTTTGATATTTCTTAAGTATTCTTTTAAATAAAGTATAGATACATAATAATAACTACCCATATATGTATGCCATTTTACTAAAGCAATTTCTGATGATTTGAGTTTGGAGTAGAGGAGTGGAAAGGTCAACTAAGCCACTTGAAACATAGAGGTCTACAATTTGTTATGACATGAAGTGATTTGTACTATAAAAGTGAATGAATAATCAGTATTCAGCTCAGTGAATTATCATTAATATGAACACACTTCATTACAACCTTCAGCCAAAGTGGGAAACAGAATAAAGATATCAGCTTAGAAGACATCTCCATGTCTTACTTAAACTCCACTCAATCTCCTCCAAGGTAACCACTAAGTGAATATTCAATCTCATAGACTCATTTTGCCTAATTTTAAGCTTTATATAATGAAACCCTGACACATTCTTTTGCGTATGACTTATAGTCCTCATTATTACAGTTTTCAAATATCTCCACCCTCACCTGCTGTTACCATTTACTACCTTTTTCACTTATAGATAATTTTTTAAATTTAGTTTTTCCAACTGCTATTTTCTCCTCCTGGACACTTCACTATTTATTAACTACTCAAATAATACTAGGGTTTTATTTTTATGCTTATAACTCTTTCTTCTGTCAGGATTATTCTCCTTGGCCTTGCAACATGGAACCCTTACTTTCAGAACTTTACATATGTAAATGTATTTATCCTCAGGACAACACATCAAGTAGATATTACTCCTATTACATATATTATAAAAGAAATATATATTAGAGTTATCATAATTATAGTTCTGTTTTGTTGCATAACATCTTAATATTAATCATATGATTAAAATTAATCATAATACTTTTGTGAATTACTCCTACTATTACACTATCATTTTAGATAAGGAATATGAGGCCCTGAAACTTGAAATGACTTGTTCATCAACTTGCTAGTAAGTTGTATAGTCAGAATCCAAACTCACAAATGACTTAAAAATTTACATTTTGTTAACATTAGTGGAAGCCATATTGAAAACCATGTTCTTTATAAATAACATAAATAAAATATAATATTTAAAATTTTAAAATAAATTATTTCATTTCCAAATTTTTAACTTTGAAAAATTAAGTACTGAATAATGAAGTGCTTTCTTTATTTGGAAATTAAATTTTCTTTTCTCCCTGTTTTCCTTTTATTTAGTCATGAAAGTGGTTGTTTGAGCTTGAAGTTTAATTACGGTTGTAAGGTATTAATTGATAGTGATATTCTTGGTTTCTCTTTGACATCTATACAACATGACGTTTAGTTCATGTGCCCAAGAACTGGAAAATGAGGTCCTTAGAAAAGGAAATTCAACATCCCCGGAAGAATTTTTAGAAATCCACGTTCTCTGGCTTCAATGAACTCAGATTCATTGAATTTGAAACTATGGGGTTGGGGCTTCTAATCTGGGTTTTTAACAAGCTCATTCTTATATAAGCGCACTAACCGTTTCAGAACTGCTGCTCCAAAACATCCCTTGCTACAAAAGGAAATAATTTTACTGATGGTACAAACCTTATAATAATTACTTTGTTAATATTTGTTAATGGCCAAGTTATTAAACATACCTTTAGCAATATTGACATTCTATTACAGGGGAAAAGATGGTGAAGCTATGGGCAATATGCATGGTGTCATTTAAATTCCATCTGGTAACGCAGGTAGGCTGAAAATTATATTTCAGGATTCTAAATCAGTGGAAAGGATTTACTTTGGCACTTTTATGAGTTGCTGAAATTAAATTTGATAAAGAAAAACTAGGTAAGGGCAGAAATGTAAAACGAGATTTTATAAAGCTATTTCTTTGAGATAAAATTGTGTTTGAATAATTTTTAAATGAAGGAAAAGAGTACTAGGGGAAAAATCACTAACGAATATTAAAAGTAATCATTTTAAAGAGGATTACAAAGATCTATTTTTATGTCATGAAAAATGAAGAAAACAGGCATATAAAATATTCGAGTTCATATTTTAGGACTCAGCTTTTAAAATGTGCTATTTTCAATCTTACTGTTTTGGGATTGAGCAAAACTCAACTGGACATACTTGAGAATTACCATAGTTACTAATTTTAAATTTTAAATTACTTTATTGCTAACGGCTTCTGTATTCTCTAACACTCGTTACATCTTTGACTCGTACAGTTTTGACTTGTACGTCAGTGAGATAGTTGTGTGGTACTATTCAATTTAGAGATTTGGGTAGAAACCCACCCTTCAGACTTAGAGGCTGAGAAGTAGCATCTTCTGAGCCCTAATTCTTAAGCAGAATGTTCAGAAATGTATAGTGAAAACATTTGTTATATTTCGGTTCATTTTGTGACAGTAAATAACCCAAATGATCAACAATGGGATTTGATTGAATAATTGTGGAATGCTCACACAGTGAAATGCTGTCCGAGTCATGTAAAATCAGTCTGAAGTATTCTGTGCAATATTGGGAGAATATCAACAGATGGCAAGAGAAAAGAGAAGACAATAAAACAGTATTATGCCATGATATAGAAAATGTGTTTTAATGAAAAGTCTTGGGTGAAATTTGGTTGGTGAAAATACAACTCTTGGGAAGTTACAACTGTCGGCTTTTCTGGGCTTTTCAAAGTTTTTTCAGCACATGCGTCAGTTGGATAATTAGAAAAAAAGGGCATAACAATTTCCCTTTAAATCATGATATTATAATTGGTTGAAATGGTTCAGATAAGTATCAAAAGTGATTTTAAGAAACAAACAGTACTTTATTCACTTTCTACAGCAGCTATTTTTATTTGACTGGGGTAAAGTTGAGAGCAAATAATTGGGAATGATGAAATAAAAAAAATGCCCCTGGGTTTTTGTGTTTTGTCACAATATGCAAATTAAAGTTGAAAATATCTGTAGTCACACAGTGAATAAGTGATGGGAAAAGGTTACTTTTCAGTGAGGAAAAGAAAACTTTAGATCAAAGCTGGGATTGTTTGCTGGGCCCCGGTCACTCCCTGCGCTCCTGCCGGCTCACTGCAGGAGGACATATCAGAACCAGATACAACTGGTCTCCTAAACTAGAATGACTTGACAGGGTACAGTAAAAATGAGGTTGATTCTTTCTCTAGTGCCTATCGGGCCCTGACCATGGTTGAAAAGTTGTTTACGTCCCTCTTGATTAATTAAAAGTCTAGTCCACAGCTACTTTTACCTGTTTTACAACTTACTTCATTTCTGAATTCAAGTTTACCTCAAGCCTGAAAAATCCACAATGAGAAAGGGGAGGGTGGTTCACAGTTTCCTCCACTTAGACCAGATTCTTTTGGGCCCCTTGAAAGTCAGAGTTCTGAAGGAAAGAGAAAGTAAGAAAAAAGCCAGGACATTTCTGACCCTATTTATTGTTGTATCTTTCTGGATGCTGTGATCATATCATCTTTTTCCTTTCTTTAGGGCCTTCAAAAACTGTCTTACTGTGCTGAGAATGTCTCGTTATACTCACTTGGTGATAAATTCTTAGGCTTTCTGCTTACAACTTCCTCTTTGATCTGTGGTTTCCAGGGATTCATCTGGCTGATGGGGTTACCTCATCCATCCAGGCCGTCTTCTTTTCCTTTCTTGGAAAGGATCCCGTTCAGCCCTCCTTTGTTAAACCACATCTCATCTATGGGAAACTAGTCCACCATCTTGCCCAAACCTGGGAATTCAAGCACTTTGCAGAAAGCCTCATTTCTTTTCTTTGACATCAGGCCATGCCAGGCTCCAATCACACACCCTTGCCCTTTAGGTCTCCCCATTCTGTGAGAGTCTTATGCCATTCCTGAACATTTGAAAATTATTATGGCTAATTATAAGATATTTGGCTGACAAAAATATTGCTTCCGTACCTTCTGGCACTTAGAATAAGAGAAAAGAAAGTGAAAATCTGAATCCATTATCAAAACAGATTTCACACCAGAGGTGAAAACTTGTTGAACTCCAGAGGAGGGCACAGAAATGTTCAATATCTAGCAGTGTGTGTTGAGTTGAGGTGTCTCAAACTGGTAGAACTCATCCGTGAAGGTGCACAATTCCAGTGAAAGGCAGTATGTACCTGTGGTGGCCCTACTTTGTCCCAGTCCAATAAAAATAGCTGTTGTAGAAAATGAATAAAGTACTACTTATTTCTTAAAATCACTTTTGATAATAATCTGAACCATTTCAACAAGTATGGTTTGCAAGGATAAGAGGCTTGCGCACAGGGCCCCAGCACACACACTGCAAAGCAATAGCTAAAACCCTAGAACTTTGCTTTCTTCAAGGAATAGTCGATAGATTTCCCCACTGAATATATGCAAAAAGAATAGTTTCAATAATCAAGCAAACTCATTTGTTCTTTGTCCACAAATATTGGGACAAATAAAGGGTTTAAGCTGCCAGAAAGTTGAGACCAGAGGAGAGGCTGTTGTGGAATCATTAGTAAATCTTCTCTGATGATGGTTCATCTCCTGTGCTGTGTGTATTGCTTGGTTCACCTTTCAAGTGGGAGCTGAACAAGAGTGCTTCACTCATGAGTAAAGTTTTGGCGTTAAAACTCACCTACCAAACTGACTTTGAAAATACTCCTAGCTATCGAGTTGATGTACTTCCATCTCACGAGGATTCCAAATGGGTGGGGAATTTCTTTCTGGAGAGAAAGATAGAAATAAACTAAGTATGTGATAAATAAGTAAAAAATAGAGGAGTGACATTTCCTGCTGTAGAATATTTGAGGCATATGTGTAATGTTGTACTCAATAAAAGAAAGTGAAAAAATCTTGACCTAAAAAATAGAAGTTAGCGATTTTACAAACATATCCATTTCAAGAGCTCAACATTCAGAACCTGATTTAAATTTCCACAAGAAAGTCAGTTTTAGTAATATCTATGTTCCCCAGAGAGAAAACGTCAATTTGAGTTTTTTTCCTCAGCTTATAAAAGAGTAATTAATTTAAGGAGGTGGGGCTTATCATTTTAAGCATTCACTACAAATTCATGCTTAGTCTTAAAAAATATGGTCCTTTGCATTAATAACATAGAAAGTATTGTTTCACTGAAGCACTTATTTCCAGCTGATATTTTTTGTTAGAACTATAGTCTCATTTCTTTTTCTTAATTGAAAACCAGCAAGCAAATTTATTTTCCATTTGTGGAAAAAAAAATTTATATGATTCTGTTTATGAGGTGACCTTTCTATTGCAGTGGGGGAAAGGGAGTTTTAAACAATCAAGCTAATATCCTCATGAGCCTATCAACAGAGGTAATATTAGCTAGAAAACTAGTCTTCTATAGCAATCCTCCTGCTCTCCCTGTTGTATTAGACTCTGGTCCCTACCCAAACACCACTGTGACCCAGCCTTCCTCTTTGATCACTTCTGATACATTTTGTCGTAGTTCAACCTGATCTTCATCTACTACAGCCTATTTTTTTTTAATTTGTATTGTTTTGTTTGTTTTTTGTGAGACAGAGTCTCTATCTCCTTAAGTAGAGTTCAGTGGTGTCATCAGAGCTCATCACAGCCTCAAAATCCTGGGTACAATGATCCTCCTGCCTCAGCCTCCCAAGTAGTTGACACTACAGGCACCTGTCATAACGCATGGCTAGTTTTTCTATATATTGTTCTTGTGGAGACAGGGTCTTGCTCTTGCTCAGACTGGTCTCAAACTCCTGACCTCAAGTTTTCCTTCTGCCTTGGCCTCCCAGGGGGATAGAATAAAAGGCAAGAGCCACTGGGCCTAGACCAAAGCTAGAAATTTTAAATAATAAAAACAATTAATTGTAATGGTGTAGATCAGATACCTCCCCCAAGTGTTAGTTGCTGTCTCTGCTCTTTCTTTGTTTGGTAATATTCCTGAATAATCCTGTAAGAATGCTTGGTCGTGTTTTGCCTCTAACATCTCTTTTAAGGTAGCTTAGTAATCAGCTCAGAATTAGGTGGACATTTCCTTAAATGTCCTTACTCTTGTCCTGGTCAGGGTTTTTGTTCATGTGTTGACACGCATTCAGTGTTGTAGTGAACAGTTTAAAATGTTGCCTCACCCCTGACTTCCTGCTTCTATGGAGCCTGGATGTCAGGTAGAGATAAAAACTTAGGACCATCTCACTTTGTTTTGGGGCACGCATTCAGTGTCACAATGGCTATGTTTGTCTATTAATAGATTCCTAGGAATATGTTGAGGCTTTTCAATGTCCCCTTTGGACTCCCCACTTCCCAGATTTTTCTTTTTCAGTTTTTGTCTTCTTGCTTGCCCCAACTATTATCACACTCGCGGATAGCTATCTGAGCAGTGTAAACCATTGCTGGTGATTGCTTTTGACAATTGTGCTCAGGATGATAACTATTCACATTGGGTGAACCCTGTGTCAGGTCAAACAAAGTAAAGCCCAGGCAACAGGTCAAGTAAAGTCATAATTTTCTGGGGATGGAACTTTAGAGAAGCTCCAGATCAAATCCATCCTGTTGCGTCTAGGGGTTGACGGACTGATGGTTTGACAGCAGTGTAACTGCAGGGGTGTTGGGACCCAGTGCTAGTGTAGAGCTGTGCATAAAGTCATATGAATAGGGTAAGTTAAAAAAGGCTATAAATCTTGAAGTTTATACTAAAATCCAGGTATTTTTCCTGTGTAATTGACACTAAAAATGTTCATTTGTTAATTAACCCATATCTGAAAAACTTGATTTTGAAAATTTTTCGTAGTGTTTTATTGCTTTTCTCCCAAGAACAACAAATTGCCAGACTTTTTAGTCCACTTTGGAAGCTGGGATTGACTAGACTTCATTTGGTCATATTTACTTTTTGGTTACAACTCTCCCCTCCTCCTAATAGTGATTCTGTACCTCAGTGTGACTTTACTGCAGACAACAAATTCAATGATCCTTAGTTTTCCTTCCTACTTTTCTATCCAGGGCTTTACATTCCTCTTGAGAGCTGAAACCAGATTGCCAACAAAAGCTAAGTTAAGCAAACTGTCCTGGAAACAACATCTGAGTAACTATGGTGATGTGTGAGAGATCTTTTGTCCTAGACCAGTTGTCCTGTACACTAGAATGCCCTTGTGAATATATCTCATCTGAGTTATGACTCTTGATTCTGAGGCCTCCTTGAATTATTTAGAGTATAAGTAGCTGTCAAGTCATGAGTTTACGACCTGGCTTCCCTTCCCATCACTTATGTAGTTTGCTCACCCCCTCTCAAACAAGCATCTTTTTTTTGGGGGGGGGTGTTCTATATAATTTGTATTCATATTGTTTCATAATTATACAAATGAACTGAAGTATACCTATATTTGTCGTAAAATTTTATGCTTTTATTTGGATTTCCTAAAAGATCATTGTTGTATAAAGCTCTTTGAAAAGAGCTAAAAGATCTTTCCTTAAGGATCCTTGGGCTATAAAGCTCTTCTGAGAAGTACTAAGAAGTCATCTGAAATAAAGTCGTATTTTCATAATTTAGAAAGAGTTTACACGTAACTATTAATGACAATGAATCATGTTATGGTGTATGTTAAAAACCTTTCTTTAAAAATGACTACAGTTATTCTGCAATAGTGAGGTGATATCTTGCTAACTCTAAATCTTTTTAATAAACTGGTACCTTAACAAAATGGAAACAGCACAACATTAGAAGCAACAGGTCAGCACTGTGACATTTCACAATTAATATACTTGTGTGTGTGTGTTTATTTTCTTTAGTTTTAAATCTTAGAACATGTGGGGTACACATACTCTGTTCATATACTTTGTTTACATACAGATCGAATCAGTTGTAAGTGTGCCCTTCACCCAGGCAGTGTGCACTGTACCAAACAGGTGTGAATTGGCAGATCCCCACCTGGCCCCTCCCTCAGCTTGGTTTTAACTGGGAGGTACTTCCACATATGCATTTACATATCGATCAGTTAGTTCCAGTTTGGTATTGAGTAATTTTAACTTCAAATTATTGTCTCCTCAATTACAAAATTTGGCTTATAATTACTGCTGGGAAGAGTCGTTTTTAAGAGAGTAAAAATAAAGAAAGATCTTTATATTCAGATGATGCTAAAACAACACTTGCTAAAATCGTCATTCAAAGAGTTATTATAATTTTATTTTTATACCTATAGTCATTTTTATCAATGTTTGTCCCATCTGGCACCTATTACCATGTTTCTTTTTCATTCATGCAAAACATTCGTATTGGCTGCATAAAATGTGACAGCCTGTCTTGTAGGCACTGGAGAAAGAATGATGAAATAAAAGTCAGTATTCCCAGCCCTCATTGTCTGTCTGGTGCCAAGTATAACACCTGGAACGTAATATATATTTGATAAACAGTAATTGACAAAACAAATTTATGAATTAATGAATAAACAAAAACACTGGATTCTAATTGCCTATCAAAATATTCTTACAGATTATTTGGGGGTTTATATGTCTGGATTGTCTAGTTTATCCTGCCATAAAGGACAGCCCCACCACCAAGTGGTTTAAAACAACAAGGGTTTATCTTTTCCTACCTTATCTGTACAGATGCTCATTAGGACCCAGGCTCATAGAATGGCGGCCTTTTCAAGTACTGACAGTGACTGTTCAAATGAGACTAACATGCGTAATTGATGAGATAACACTCACCCAAAGACACTTGTAATTTTGTCATGTGCCTTGGTTGAAGCAGGAAAAAATTGAAATCTATTAGGTAAAAAGCAGTAGTGACTACCATAGCATATGGTAGGGAGGAGAGATGCCCTTCGGTTGGTCAAGTTAAAGGGGATGGAAGGAATACTGACTTTAGAAAGGAGAGTTGTAGTAAGATTAAGATGCTGAGATGATGGAATGATGGACGCAGGACTTAAATAAAAAGCAGATAAGGGGACCTGTCACTGGTGATCTCAACGTTCAAAACAAAGCCACCTACACTAATCGCTTATCCCATCTCTTTAGATGCATTATCAATTCTAAGAGTAATATTTGGTTTTGGAGGAAATCACTCATTTCATAATTCAGCACATACTTTTTTGACATCTACTAGACATCCTGCATTGTGGGGCTATTTATCGTTTTTGTCCTTGCAAAAGTAAAGTGTTCAGTTGCTCTAATCCCTGGCAGTTTTCCATTCTTATGAAGACAACAAGCTCTTGTCACCCAGTGCATCTTCATGTTCAAAGAAGATAATCTAATCTTTTATTATAATATTTAGGAAGTTTAAGCATGATTATCAATCAAAATATATGAACTTGTCTTCACTGCCACTAAAAATGACAAAGGGATTCTATCTGTATTTCTATTTTAAGAAACTGTGTTGTGAAAACCTCATAATATCCAGATGCTATGTGTGTCACAGAGTATTTTGTAATAAAACACTGTTTCCATTTCTCAGAACACAGCCATAAAAATCACATTTAAATCTAATAATGTGGCCTAAACCAAAATATTCTTCTGTGTTTTAGATGCAAATTTGAAGTAGTTTCTTTTCTTAAATTCATCTTTTAAAATGATGTTCAAATGACCCTTATTTAGTATTGTTATTAAAAAAGCTATATATTGCTGGAAACCAAAACAATTGATAAAATAAATTTAAGCATACATATTAAATAGTCTTATTTTCCATTTGCATGGCATAGTATTTTGTGCTATATTTCCCCAAAACTACATGCAGACAAGTGAGATGGTTAGAAAGAATAATTTTTCAGAGTACATTTAGGATTGAAATGTGATACTAGATAAGTTTTAACGATTTAAGTTTGCCATTAATGATTCTAATCTTAACAGAATTAGATTCTGGCTGGCGCCTGTGGCTTAATCGGCTAAGGCGCCAGCCACATACACCTAAGGTGGCGGGTTCGAATCCAGCACGGGCCCGCCAAACAACAATGATGGCTGCAACCAAAAAATGGCCTGGCGTTGTGGCAGGCGCCTGTGGTCCCAGCTACTTGGGAGGTGGAGGCAGGAGACTTGCTTGAGCCCAGGAGGAGTTGGAGGTTGCTATGAGCTGTGATGCCATGGCACTCTACCCAGGGGGATAGCTTGAGGCTCCATCTCAAAAACAAACAAACAAACAAAAAAAAAAAACAGGGTAGCCTGTTTTCTATACTTCAGATGGACAAAATGCAAGAAAAACTTCATAATCATTTACTAATATATTACCTTATACATTTTTCATCTACTGATTTTGACAAATCCTCAATGTATGTAATATTGCATAAAAGACATCTATTCTTTAGTTAAACATTCAATCTATTCATTCTCCTGAGACTGTTCATAAGCAAATTCTCCTATCACTGATAAATTATTTTGTGTTCTCTAACACATTTTTGATTTCCAAATGTATGCAAGGATCTCTAGTGCATGATTGTGGAATACCCACACACATGAAAAATTCCAAATGCAAAGAACCTTAAATCTGAGTGGATACGATTTATGTCTTTTGGGAGGATTTAATTTAGAGGTACTTTCTAATAATCACTGTAAGAACTATAATGAAGACAGGTGAATTTTCAGTAAGGGCTAAAATATGTATGAGTATATTGACTTTTTTCACTTATATCATATGCTTATATGAAAGTATCACAAATATCTCTCAGATATGTGCAAAATATATAAACCTCGAAATAAAAAATTAATGACAAATTAGTATATTTGGTTTAATAACACTGTTAGATAAGGGCAGTTGGTGGCCAATAAACTACAGAAGAAAAAGTTAAAATACGAAGGCAGTTTAATGTTAGACTAAAGAGCCTGAATCTTATTCATTTACTCTTTATATGCCTTTAATTGACTAATTGTGGAATAAAAACCTATCCTTTAGGAATATAAATTTTTTAGTAATGTTGAGGGAGGATTGGAGGAAGCTAGAGGCAAGGAAACAATTAGAGGATTTTGCATTAGTTTAGAAATAAGAACATAAGAACTTGGATTAGGAAAGTCAACATGAGAATAGAAAACAAAGCGTAGCTAATAGAGATATTTAAAATATTTTACATTAGCTGGAAAACATTAGCTTAGCAGCTAATGCAAAAAAGAGTCTAAAATGATTCATAACTTTGAACTTGATTGACGAGAGAAATGTCGTAATTTCACAAAGGAGCTAAACCAGAGATTCTCACCATGGAGATTCAAGGTGAATCTAATTTAAACACGTTGAGCTTTGTGGATACAGCAAATCAACCAAGAACATACTCTTTTAGTAAGGAGGTGGAAATATGTAACTAGAAATTATAGAACATATTTTAGGTTCCTAAGGAATAGATGACTTATACACAGTTACATAATTCTATTTGAACAACCCTAAGCATAGATTTATTGTGTGAGTCATTTGTTTGAAGTGCTGGAAATGAATTTGGAGGATGTGGATTATCATAGAAGAGACCTCACTTTTCTCTATCTCAGTGGATCAGAACTCAAAAAAATATACAAAAGTAAAATAAGATACCGTGACCTACATTTCTTCTGAAGTGTCTTAAAATAAGTTTATTTTTCTGATATTGATAATTCAGCTATCATTTTTTTTTCTTTTTTCTTTCTTTCTTTTATTTTTTGGCAGGTTTTGGCCGGGGCCAGGCTTGAACTTGCCACCCCCTGTATATGGGGCCAGCGGCCTACTCCTTGAGCCATAGGTGCTGCCCCTCAGCTATCATTTTAAACAGATTTTATTGGCATTAATAGTACACATGACAGATTCTACGGAACAAATCTTATAGGTATTTCACATCTTAGCTTCTTGTCTCCTGTAAGTACATAAACATTTAAAAGGAAAATAACTATGATGAATTAGGAATATTAAAGAAAGTACATCAGCTAAGAGTTAAAGAATGAGAAGGGTCGACGGTAAAGAAAGAAGAAAAAGTTTGATGTTGTTGAGCTAGAGCATAGGAGGGTACATTGTCTAAATTTAAATCCAACTTTAATAGTGTGGAATTTCCCCCAAGCATTATAATACATCTTGGAAGGTTACAGGGACAGGAGATTTTGCAGTGGCTTAAAAAGCTTATTGCTCAGGATCTAGTCTGTGTCTTTCAATATCTAAACCAAGAATCCTTTGATAAGTTGCCTGAGCTCAGTGAACCCCAGTTTTTTCCAGTTATTAACATGAAGATAACATGATCTGAATGGTTAATGTAAACCAGGTCATTGAGTGTCCTATGTATCATCTCATTGAATACTCATTATATGTTTCTTCATTATTATTATTATTATTTTATACTTTACTACTGCATTTTAGAGAAGGTCAAAATTGATTCAGCAAGACCTGGCAGTAAGTATCAGAGCCTGGAAAATTGCCCTGATGAGATGACTCCTAAGGAGAAATCTATTTTTTTTTTTTTTTGTAGAGATGGAGTCTCACTTTATTGCCCTCAGTAGAGGGCTGTGACATCACAGCTCACAGCAACCTCTAACTCTTGGGCTTAGGTGATTCTCTTGTCTCAGCTTCCCAAGTAGTTGGGACTACAGGTGCCCACCACAATGCCCGGCTATTTTTGTTGTTGTTGTTATTGGTGGTACCCTTCAGCTGGGGCTGGGTTTGAACCTGCCACCCTCAGTATATGAGGCCTGCACCCTCCTACCCACTGAGCCCAGACACCGCCTGAAACAGAAATCTTAATTGCAGGATATGTTGCCTTCTCACAGAACAGGTAAAAAATTAAAACACAACTGAAAAAAAAATGCCCATTGATATGAAGGCATAAACATCTTTGGTAACTGAAAGAAAGGACTGGAAACATTTTTTCGTTGTTTGTTTTTTATTATATCAAAATCCAGGGAGTAAATGTTTTGGGGTCTGTGCTCTACCCTATCTCTGTTGTCACTATGCAATTCTGTCACTATGGCACAGGACAAATAAATGGGCGTGGCTCTATTTCAATAAATCATTATTTTAAAAATACGGGAAAGTAATTTCATCTATGAACAGTTATCTGCTTCCACTGCACTAAATAATAGTTTCAGTGAATAAACTGAAGTGAGGACCATTATGGAATTCCTTAGGATAAAATTTACACGTTTAATAAGCTAGACTCAAAGCAGGGCTTATAGTTGAGTGAGACGGAGAGAAGAGTCTGACTCCATGGGTATTTTGAGTGATTAAAATGAGAACAAAGAATGAGAGATAGTTAGAAGAGGGGTAGTCAAAAAGAAAATTAAAATTAAGGGAGAGACAAAAAATAATTACAACAGAAGTGTAAAAGAGGAAATCAGTGTGCACTTGAAAGTTACTTGGTGTAACTCAAAGATATTTTCATTGTTTAGGCTTTAAGTTGTGAGTTTAAAGTACAAAAAGTCACAAATATTTTTGAAATCACACCCTAATTTTCAGAAAATATAGGCAGGCATGTTGGCTTGTGCCTGTAATCCTAGCACTCGGGGAGGTCGAGGTGGGTGGATTGCTTGAGCTCATGAGTTCAAGATCAATCTGAGCAAGAGTGAGATTGCCATCTGTACTAAAAATGAAAAACTAAGACAAAAGGATAGCTTGGTTGCAAGGGTTTGAGGTTGCTGTGAGGTAGACTCCATGGCACTCTACCCAGGGTGACAGAGTGAGACTCTGTCAAAAAAAAAAAAAAAGAATTTTTTTTTTTTAGAAAATATCAAGTAACAAGTCAAATCCCTTGCATTCACAAATTCTTAGGGTAAGAAATGATTTTTATACAGTAATACAATATAATATTTAAAATATTGTTTGGTACATACTATCATACACAAAATCTTTCCAGCTGATTTGATTTCAGGGTTGTGTAAAATAATATATAATGGTAGTAAAGTCAATATCTTCCTAGGCATTCCATTCCTTCTGTGGAAGTTCCAAAGAGATAGAAAGTTATACTACAATAAGAGAATTCTAATCTCTCTTAATTTACCACAGCCTCTCAGAAATTAAAATATAGCTATACTCAAGCACACAAAATGGTTAAATATAGAAAACAGTGGATTCCACCTCTATTATAGGATGGAAAAGGCAGAGGACACACGACATAATGTAACTAATGAGAAACCATGAAAATAAAAAATTTCGTTGCCACTAATTGCTAACAAGAAGGTTAAAGTCAGAATTAGTCATTACCATGTGTTATAAAGATAAAATGCCAGAAAAGACTATTAATAAATAAATTACCATAAATATTACATGAATAAAATCATAAGGGATATGGTTAGTGGATATCCAAATTTAAGTACATTTGTGTATCTTTTAATTATGAAAATGAATTTTGCAAAGAAAATAAGATGTTTCGTGATATTGTGTTTTCTTACAAATATGTGTGTCGTACTAGCCTGTGAGGTATGGCTTTTTGCCTTTGTGCTGTTATCATTGCATTCTTGTTTTATAAGTCTATTATAGGAAATTGAACTTGGAGGAAATTGAATCTATTCACTCAAGCTATAATGTTCACACCATCTATATGATGACTAACATACTATCTAAAACCTCATTAAAGTGTAAGTGTAACTGTAATTCCATTGGTATATAAGTGACATAAATTCACTTTGTTTTTTTTTCCTCTCAAAATTCTGTTGAGAAAATTAAATTGGCAATTTTCACTGATTTACTTTAAGCACATAAGCAATTTTTTCCCTTGGAATCTGTATGTCAGATTGTGGTATACCTACATGCACCCCTTTAACTAGATCCACTATTTTTTGCTTGTTTGTTTGTTTGTTTTTACAGTTTTGGCGAGGGCTGGGTTCCAACCTGCCACCTCTGGTATATGGGACCAGCACCCTACTCCTTGAGCCACAGGCACTGCCTAGATCCACTGTTTTAAAAATCAGCTGTATTCATATAAAATTTATATGTATATGTGTGTATATATTTATACGTATTATATATATATGTATATGTACACACACACACATATATATATATAAGCTTTTTATTTATGTCTTAAACTCTTGTTTCCCATTGAGATTGACTCTTTTCAGTCAGAACATCCCTTCCAGAACTTCCCTTTTTTTGGCATTCCTTAGGATGCCAGTACATGGGTACAGGACTATTTTGTCTTCAATTACCTTTTAAATTGGCATAACGTTGCCTTCATTTGTGATGTAAGTGTTTTTAATGGATAAAGTATTATGGATTTTCTATTTTTTTCCTTAAGCCCTTTAATGATTTTCCGCCATCTTTTAGTCACCACTGTTTGTGATGAGAAGTCTGCGGTCATACACTGGTGCTCCCCTCCATCTGATGTGCTGTTCTCAAGATTTTCCCCTTTATGGTGGGTTTTCTAAAGCTTGACTACAATTTACTTAGTTATAACTTTATAATATTTTTCCATATTGGGGGGGGTCAACGATATTTTTGTGATTTGCAAAAAACAATTGGCAAGTTTCAGGCCACAGTAGCTTTGCCATTCTGCTCTTTCTCTTTTTCCCCCGATATTCCAATACACGTACATTATCTGGGATATTTCAGAGAGTGCCATATGCCAGACGAGAACGGTGGATGCTATTATTTAAATAGCTTTTTATAACTGAAAAAATCTCATTTTTAGTTTAAAAATACTGAAAGATGGAACAAGACAAAAACACGTCCATCAGCACCTGAATATATGGAAATAATCCAAGTGTTCATCAGTAGTACAACACGTAGGGCATGCTCGGCAGCACACACACTAAAATTGGACAATACAGAGAAGATTAGCATGGCCCCTGTGCAAGGATGACATGCAAGTCTGTGAAGGGTTCCATATTAAAAAAAAATACAACACATAAAGTTTAGCTTAATTATAATGTTACAATAAAAATGAATAAAATATACTTATATGTGACAACATGAATGTATTCTCCAAATACAATGTTTATAATAAAAAATTCAATACATAAGAATACAGAGAATTTCTTATGTGAAGTCTAAAAAGCTCAATTATGGTAGATCCTTGAATATAGTTTGGAACTAAAGTAGTAAAATGATAAAAGATACGTACTATTCCATAATCAGGATTTCAGTTACAGCTATATGGAAGAGTAAAGAAGTGTGTATTTGAGGCTCAGCACCCATCACACGGTGGTCATGGCACCAGCCACATACACCAAGGCTGGTAGGTTTGCACCCAGCCTGGACCAGTGAAGCAACGATAACAACTGTAACAAAAAAATAGCCAGGCATTGTGGCGGGCACCTGTAGTTCCATCTACTTGGGAGGCTGAGGGAAGAGAATCACTTAAGCCCCAGAGTTTGAGGTTGCTGTGAGCTGTGACACCACAGCACTCTACTGAGGGCAACACAATGAGACTCTGTCTCAAAAAAAAAAAGTGTGAATTTGAAAAAACAGAAGGACCTGGAATTTAGTAGATATTGTCTTTATATAGTTAAATTTTACATAACTTTCATCAGAGTAAATATAAAAGTATTTGCTGATTTTCTTCAATACAATACAATTCTACACATTTTTCTTAATCTTTTGCGTTGGCATTGCTCTGCATTTGATTCATTCAGCTTATTCAATCTGCTTATTAGTATATCCTATTTCAATGCGTAATTTCCTGTGGGTTACTCAAAATTCGGGTTATACACAATGCTGGCATAGCCATATGTTTTAGTTTTAAATATTTTTATAATAACTTGACCAAAATAAAACTAATAGAATTAATTGAACAACTTTTTCTCTCTCAGGAGCAAGGCCCAGTTGAGTAATCACCACAGTCATACAATGTTTCTCCAATGTTAAAGACAGCTGGGTAACTTCAGAAAGCTGGAGCCCAATGTATCAAAAGGGCTTATAATGTTCATTCACATTCCAGAGAACATAAATATACATTCATATAGAAATAAAAATAATAATATAAATTATAACAATAGCATAACAATCAAACATATGCTCTTAAAGGCATCTTAGACCTCAGATGCTATTTCAATTATTCTACCTCGCTTAATTGCCAGTAGCATGTAGTAACTGGCAGTGTCATTTTATTCCCCTTTTAGACTTACACAAGGTGGCTGATCCTGATAGGAGTAGCTCAGTGCCTTACCAACTATAAATACATTCCCTTTGAGCATCTAACTCATAGTAGTCCTTCAACGTATATCTGTTGAATGAATGAATAAATAAATAAATGCTGCTAAATGTCTACTGAAAATATTTTTCTTACTCTGGTCAGGTGTACGTTATCATTAAAGTTTGTCTACCACCAAACTGTTGTTATTATATTAAAGTGATTACTTTTTAGATACGTATGTCTATGTTAGCAATTATAAATGTATCGCTTAATACTAGTGAATTTTAAATTAAGAGATTTTTATTTATTTTTTGGTATCATTGCAGAGATATCAAAGATGTCCCCTAAGTTTTCTGCCAGTGATACCAACCTGTCATACAAACATATATCTTGAATAAACATATAAAGTTGAATAAAATCAAAGTAAAAAATCAAAGAACGATCAAGGCATATGTACAAGGAAAGTGAATTCAATGACTGTGAAAGAATTTGCTTGTAGTAACTATACATATGTATACATTTGTGTGTATGTATGGATTATATACATAATGTGTATACGTATGTTTACTGTATGCGCACACATTTTTGTATAACACAAACATATATTAAGATAAGTAAAGAAGTAGATGGATGAATAGTTGCAAGACTCAATGGAGAATAAATTACGGAGGCCCTCAATACTTACATCAAAATTTGGAATTGATACAAAGTCTGAGAATCTCAAAGGATCGGATAATACTGTGAAAGAGATAAAATGGAAATATTTGTTTTGAAGGTATATTTTAGGTGAATTACAACTTGAAAAAGCTGGAGAAGGAAAAGTCATCTCAGATATTATTGGGAGAACAAAGATAAGAGGTTTCAAAGTAGTGGACAAGGGTAATGATATTGAAGATTGAAAGCAAAAAAATACAGCAATGACAACGATGAAATGCCTGCTGGAAAACATCCGACACGTGAAATGATAGATTTGCAACCTAAATGGAAATGACAACCAGCATCAGAGCGAGATAGATGATTGCGACATAAATAGGGTACAAGTACAAATATCTATGTTTGTTCACATGTGCTTTGGCTAAATCATTTTAAAATGAATTCTCTTTTTGTGATCTGTACGATGCCATGAGGTAGTCACCTGTAGTATTTAAGTCATTTATAAGATGGAAAACAGATATATTTTGTGTTAACAGTGGTATTTTTTTTCAAGCTATAGACATGCTATTGGAAATTCATCAATTTACTATTTGGATATTACATTGCTACATATTGGCTGTCTGTACAAAATACAAAGAATTTGGTATTCAAAGAACGTTTATAATTTAATCCTTCGTACCATGGCTAGCATCTTTCTAATTAGTCTTAAGAAATATAAATTTCCACACATGCTTTTCCTTTAAAAAAGAAATTTTATAAAGAATTATTTCTGGCTTGGCGCCTGTGGCTCAAGTGGCTAAGGCGCCAGCCACATATACCTAAGATGGCGGGTTCGAATCCAGCCTCGAGTCCACCAAACAACAATGACGGCTGCAACCAAAAAATAGCTGGGCTTTGTGGTGGGTGCCTGTGGTCCCAGCTACTTGGGAGGCTGAGGCAGGAGACTCACTTGAGCCCAGGAGTTGGAGGTTGCTGTGAGCTGTGATGCCATAGCACTCTACCCAGGGGGATGGCTTGAGGCTCCATCTCAAAAAAAAAAATTATTTCTATGATTCTATTTGCAGAAAATATTGATAACAACTTCAGATGTTTGAAGGACTGACATTTTTAAGATGCAAAATCCTTTATCTGTTATTGTTCTGTAAATAAAATAGGGAGCTTGTGTGTATTTTGCAGGTTTATTGAAATAAAATTTTATGAAATTGGAGTGGTTTAAGAAGACAATAGGCAACATATAATGAAATATAATTGGGCTGTCATATATCTCTATTATTGGAAACTTAAATTTTGTCTGCCATATTACTAATAGAGAAAACTACTAGTTTCTAACCACCATTATTGAGATATAATTGACAAATAAGAATTATATATGTTTAAGGTGTACAGTGCTGTTTTGACATATATATATTATGAAACTGTTATCACAACCAAGAAAATTAGTATATCCATTGCTTTACATAGTTGCTTTTTGTGTGCATGTGTAGTAAAAATATCTAAGATCAACTCTCTTAGCAAATTTCAAACATTCAATACCTAGTTAACAATGTACCATGATGTACATTGGTTTCCACAGGTTATTCAATTTATAAATGAAAATTTATACCATTTGATCAACATCTTCCCATCCCCAATCTTCTCCTGTTAGTCCCCAGGCCCCTTAGCCTTGGTAACTTCCCTTCTATGGGTATATAGTGATTAACTTTAGATGTAAATGTGACTTGATTAAGGGATGCCTAGGTAGCTGGTAAAGCATGTTTTTATCGTTTGTCTGTGAGTATGTTTTGGAGATTGAAATGTAAGTCCATGGACTGAGTGGAGAATATCCACCCTCAGTGTGGGTGGATACCATTTAATTGGCTAAGGACTTGCATGGAACATAAAGGGCTGAGGAAGGGGGAATTCTTGCTTTCTCTTCTGGAACCAAGACACTCTTCTTCTGCCCTCACAAGCTTGAACTCCAGGATTTCTTCTAGTGGTCCCGTGGCTTCACATTGAGGGTTACACCATTCTCTGCCCTGTTTCAGAGGCTTTCAGACAGGGACTAAGCCGTGGTACCAATCTCTGGTTTTCTAGCTTGCAAATGGCCTATCGCAGGTGTTCTCAGCCTCCATATTTCTCTGAGCCAGTTCCCCTAATAAGTCCTCCCTTATCTATCTATCTATCTATGTATGTATCTATTCATCCATCCCTCCATCCTATAGGTTCTGTCTCTCTGAAAACCCCTCATATACCATATAAGTGAGATCATGAAGTATTTTTATTTTTGTGTCAAACATGTTTTAATTAGCATAATGCTCTCCAGTTTCATTATGAAAAGGTCATGATTATGAGAAGATGATTTCTTGATAGACGTTGAGTCTGTGGAATTTTCTCAGTATTTTTATCACATTGTTAGTTCATTTTGTTTTTCCAAATAAATGCTTTAGGGGTATTAACAAAAGACCCCTTAAGCCAAAGTCCACTGTTTGCATATTTTCATTTTATACATAATGGTTGTCTCTACATAGTAAAGATAGATGATTAGAATAGTTATTCAAATATAAGGTAAGACCGAAACACAGGTCTTAATTTGTTGTATAAATATCTTACCCTAATTACTTGTTCTTCTTTACAATAAAATCTGTCATTTTCAACAGGCAAATGAGGTGTTAACTTAATGAAGCTTGTTCATCCATATAGGATATGTAATATTGCTTTATTTCATAGATGAAAATCAGTATACTGAGAAGACTATCTAATCTGAAGTAATAGAATCAGAAATGGCAGAGGTGATAAAGACTCGGGTTCCTACTCAAAACTCCAAGCTTTTAAATACTATTGCACATTGTTATCCATCTAACTTTTCTTGCCTTGATAGAAGTCTTCCAAACTGCCCTTAACAAAGATTAAAAATGTTATTAGCATTTTTCTAAAATTCTGGCCATATCTTTAAGAATGATATGGACTATTGCCTGGACTTTTCATCTTGGTTGACAATGATGGTAGTTCCATTTCTATGCTTTATAATTTTATTACCTTTTATAATGTTTTGTTTAATGTGTAAGCAGCTCGTGCTAAAAATTTGATAATCTTAAAATCTTAATTCATTTGTACAACTTGGATATCTCTGCTAACATTTATAATGCACATTTCCTACTTAGATTCCTACCTATGGGTTATTTACAATGGAAATGTCTATATGACCCATCTTTTCTGCTCCACTATTCTTTCATAATCACTTTGCTTTCTTCAAAGTTCTTGATTGTTCTTTATCATTCAAGACTTTTATTTCAATCTAGATGTCTGATTTTATCTGTCTTTTGTATCTTTATATTTAATTGAAAGATAATCAACTTAAAAAATTTTTAAACTAGAAAACTGAATATTTTAATTAAGAAATGAAGAATATTTTTATCAAGGAAATAAATACAGACTATGGAATTTATTAATAATTCCTTACAATTAATACCTACTTGCCAATTACCAAAAACAACCAGTTTAGTAAATAATCGTGTTTGTTTTTGTTGGTAAATAAATATTTTATTCCCTAGAGAGATCTTATAAAACATGCCACCCTGTGCTAACTAGTACAGTCGTGACTTTATAGTTTACATAGAAATATTGTCCTTATTTTCCAATTCTAGGTATAAATGTTTGGTAGATACCTTCCTAGTCAGTCTCTGAATAAAATCAAAATCATATTTTTAATGAGGAGGAAAGACTTAATTGTGGATATGGCATAAATTCGGGGACTCTATTCACTAGTCTAGTTGTACAATGTCACTATTTTCCACTATGATGTCAAACTTTCTGATCTAAAGCTCTTTAGAAGCTCCCTTTTCACTGAATGACATGCAGGGAAAAACATGCTTTAATTTACTTAGTTGAAAAGCATAGAATTTGTATAAGTTCTGGTTTAGCCATTTAGTAGTTTTTGACATTTTTCTTCAGTTTTAGCCACAGTAAAAAAAAAAAACAAACAAAAAAAACAACTTGTTTACTTTTGTGCCAGTAGCGTGCTAATTATTGATATACCAGAAAAACTTCAGTCTGAGAAGCAACATTTCACTGGATGAATAGGATGATCTTAAATCTCAAATCTAGATTATAATTCTCTTATGCTGCAGATTAATTAATCATAAAATATAATTTCATAATGAGACATCTTCTGAATTTCCAAATAAAGAAAGGCGTGTTTCCACTTGAAATTTATGTAATTGTAGCAAGATACCTTCTTTGTTTTGACAGAGACAAAGTTAATATCAATCCGACAAGGATTCTGGAAGTGATGTTTTGTCATTTCTTTCTAATCTGAGTCGAGTGAATTTTAAAAATCAACATTCTTTGAATGTTTCCCTAGAAAACAGCAATTTATGTTTTATTGAAAAGCACACAGCAATGGCAAAATGCACAGGTACTCAAAATGGGATGCTTGTTATAGGTTCAGCAAATCAGTGGCGGGTCTTGATGGTGCCTCTATAAAAGGTTAGTATGTTGACATGTAAGACTCATGACTGTCTCCAGGATCAGACTGTAATCTGTGTTGTCCTCAGAAACCCAGTGCTACTTTCTAGGGTGTGTCCTTCCTCCGGTGTCCCCTTAAGGATTTCTAGCTTCTCTTTTGTGGAATGTAAGAGGTTGTTGATATCCTTGACTGTTATACTGTTGTGACTTAGTCACTATTTTTGGAGGGACAAAGTTCAGTCTTCCCCAATGTCACAATAATTTCCAACAGTTGAAATTCAAAGTTTAAATTTCTGTCACATGAGAATTATGCATATCAAAATGGGAAACGCAGGTAACTTTCTCACTACCAAGATGATAAGAATTATGTTAAAGTCAAAGCCAATTTCTAATTTTCACTAATTCAATCATATGAATTAATGAATTTTATGACTTTTTTTGAATGTTTTTTTAATACAGGATACGCTCTGATAAATGTTTTATATGTGCTGACTATAAAAACCGTGTAACCCCTAAAGACAACAGGGACAATACTTTTCCTTATTTCTGGATGATAAAATTGAGTCACAGAACAGCTCAGGTTGTTGTTCAGAATCACACAGTGGGTGGAGAATGTAAGTCAGGCATTCTGGGAGCTGAGCAAGGGCACTTACCCTCTGTGAGGAATGGCCTCTCTGTGTCGATGCACTGCCAAGTGTGATTCTGTGTGAAGGTCCTCTGATTTATTCATAACATGCAAACCAAAGAAAGGTTAGGTTTTATATGAAAGAGTAGTTTTATTTTGCTCATTATCATTTTTATTATCCACATAGCAACTGGATATTTTGATTCTTGACGTTATCATAGTGTGGAGTTGATGCAGCTTTTGGTCATAATAAGGCTGAATGAAAAGATTTTAACTCGTTATCCTAAGGGGTATACGAATCATTCTATCTTACATATGCATGGTTGAATGTAACTGTAATGTAATTTTGCAAATTATATTCCTTTGAAATTCATGTAATTTTCTTGTCCTCTTTCTTTATAGTTTCTCTCAGGGAGTCACAAAGCCAGGTATATTGACTGAATTTTTCTTGAGATTATATTTGTAGATGAAATAAATTTATTCCACAGTGTGAAAAGATAAGTGAGCGGAGAAGGAAGTTTATTTAAGAAAGTTTTACCTGTCATTGTGGACATTTTCGACCATGCTGTTTTTGACTCTTTGTCAAGATCAGGGACTTGTATTTGTTTTATAGAGTTCATGATTAAGATTAATACAGAAACATGAACAGCTAATCCTTTGTCTCCTTTAGGCTCTTAAACTCATCCTGCTCTAAGTTTCCTCACTAATTTGTATGGAATTGTATCTATTGAGCCTTAATTTATTATCTAGGCATCTAAAAATATTTTGTATTTTCCTAAGGAGGAGAGGCATAGGTAATTGAAACCTTCAAATTCGATGTAATTATGCTTCTCCCTTTCCATAATAAATAAAATTAGTTTCATCTTGAGGACAAGAAAGCAGAGATTTGACTCCACTCAACTGTGCCAGCCTCTAGAATTCCAGTTAAATGTGCCAGCCTCAATGTGCCAGCCTCTAGAATCTACTGATTTGATTGATGTATCTCTGAGAGCAGAGAGTAGTTATAAATTTTGCAACTAAAAATAATAAACAAAGCTATCTTAAGACTTCTATCTAGGTTCGAACTCAACATTTTGGTTTGAATGCCTATGAAAATGCTTAGCTAAATCACTGCTGAGTAACATGTGAAGAGACATGACTTTTCTAGAAATAAACTCAATATTATGCTGATGAGGCTTTTTATTATATGAACTTTAATTAAGTTGATCATATTAAAACTTATAACCTGTTTCTTATTTAGTTGAATTATATTAGCTATGGATTAATTTAACAAGCTTATTTTAGTAGGGAAATTAAATTACCCCACTTTAATTTGCTTGACTATTTAATATAATGTCCCAAAACTTTAAAATGGTGCAAATGGATTTTTACGTTTAAATTTAATTAGAGTTATCATTCCAACGTCACAAAAGATGCATAATAATGTAAAGTAAATGAACTCTATAAAATATGCATTATGTTATTTCATTTAAATGTATTTACTTACTGTAAAATAAGTTTTAATGATTTCATATTTATTGGGTTTTAAAATAAAGCCATTCAAGTTTTTTAAAAGCTAACTGAATGCAGAATATGTATAGTGGAACCTCCATAGTTGACCACCTCCTGACAGTGACCACCAGCTTACGTTGACCTAATTTTCATAGACCAGCCATGAACCACATGTATATATCAGTACATTAGGCCTAGTTCCTTATGTTGACCACCTACGTAAGTTGACCATTTTGTTGCAATATCCTGGGGGCTCAACTTACAGAGGTTCTATTCTACTTTATATTATTTTTACTCTTATATGTGTGGATGCATAACTGTGAATTATATAAAATAAAATTAGTGTGAGTATCTCTTTGGCTTTATTATTAGAAAAGAAATTATAAGGGAACATTTAGGAGCATGTGGGATGGACTCTGTAAGACTAAGTATTGATTCTTTCTAAAGAAACTATGAAGAATTGAGTTATGAATATATTAGAAAAAAGACATTTTTACTTGGACCTATTAAATATAAAAATTTCAAATACACATATTATATGAACCTGCTGCTATTAATAATTAAATGTTTGTTATTTAACCTAAGAATTGAACTCTGGTAGCATGATTCCTCCTGATTTGTTTTTATTTCTGAGTAATGTCTTGGCTTTTCGAGGTTTTTTCCTGGTGCCATATAAAATCAAGTACCATTTTTTTTTTCTGCAGTTTTTGGCCTGGTTTGGGTTTGAACCCTCTACCTCCAGTATATGGGGTCAGTGCCCTATTCCTTTGAGCCACAGGCACCGCCCTATGAAGTACAATTTTCTCCAGATCTTTAAAGTATGACAGTGGTGCTTTGATAGGGATCGCATTAAATTTGTAAATTGCTTTGATTAATATGGACATTTTAACAGTGTTGATTCTTCCCAGCCATGAGCATGGTATGTTTTTTCATTTGTTAACATCTTCAGTTATTTCTTCTCTCAGAGTTTCATAATTCTCTTTATAGAGATCTTTCACGTCCTTTGTTAGGTAAATTCCCAAGTATTTCATCTTCTTTGGCACAACTAACTGTAAAGGGAATAGAATCTTTGACTGTTTTTTCGGCTTGACTATTATTGGTATATATAAAAGCTACTGATTTGTGGGTATTGATTTGTATCCTGAGATGCTACTATATTCCTTGATCATTTCTAAGAATTTTGTGGTTGAGTCCCTGGGGTTTTCCAGGTACTCATAAATCATAAAATCATATTATCTATGATTTTAGATACTCATAAATATAAAATCATATTATCTATGAAGAGTGAAAGATTGATCTCCTCTGACCCTATTTGTATACCTTTGATCACCTTCTCTTGCCTGATTGCAATGGCTAAGACTTCCATTACAATGGTAAAAAGCAGTGGCAACAATGGGTAGGCAACCTTGCCTGGTTCCTGATCTGAGTGGAAATGTTTTCAAGTTTACTCCATTCAATATGATATTGGCTATGGGTTTGCTGTAGATGGCCTCCATTAATTTAAGAAAAGTCCATTCTATACCTATTTTCTTAAGTGTTCTGATTGTGAAAGATGCTGGATATTGTCAAAAGCTTTTTCTGCATTTATTGAGAAAATCATGTAGTCTTTGTTTTTTAGTTTGTTTATGTGATGTATCATATTTATAGATTTACATATATTGAACCAATCTTGAGACCCTGGGATAAAGCTCACTTGGTCATGGTGTATAATTCATTTGATGTGTTGCTGGATTCTGTTTGCTAGGATTTTATTGAATATTTTTACATCTCTGTTCATTAAAGATATTGATCCATAATTTTCTTTTCTTGTTGGGTCTTTTCCTGGTTTGGGGATCAGGGTGATATTTGCTTCATAGAATGTATTGGGAAGTATTCATTCTTTTTTGATGTTTTGGAAAAGGTTAAGTAATATAGGTACTAGTTCCTCTTTAAAGGTTTGGTAAAATTCTGATGTGAAGACATCTGGTCTCAGACTCTTCTTTTGTGGGAGATTTCAGATAGTGATTCTATTTCAGTACTTGATATAGGTCTGTTCAGCATTTCCATTTCTTTGTGATTAAGTCTCAGAAGTTAGCATGCTTCTAAGTATTGGTCAATTTCTTTCAGATTTTCATTCTTCTGATAATAAAGTTTTTGTATTTTTAATTAAAGATTTTTTGAATTTTTGAGGTGTCTGTTGTTATTTTGCCTTTGGCATTTCTTATTGATGATATTAAGGACTTTAATTTTCTATTTTTTGGTTAGGTTGGCCAAAGGTTTATCAATTTTGTTGAATTTTTCATAAAACCAACTTTTTGATTCATTGATATTTTGAATAATTTTTTTATTTTTGATTTTATTTAATTCTGCTCTAATTTTAGTTATTTCTTTTCTTCTGCTGGGTTTGTGGTTGGAATGTTCTTCCTTTTCCAGTTGCTTAAGATGTTCCATCAAGTTATGGACTTCCTCTCTTTCCATTCTCTTGAGGAAGGCTTGCAACACTCTAAATTTCCCTCTTAGGACTGCCTTTGCAGTATCCTACAGGTTCTGAGAATTCATGTCTTCATTATTGTTTTGTTCCAAAAATTGGGCAATTTCCTTCTTAATCTCATCTATGACCCAGGTATCATTCAGCATAAGATTATTTAGTTTCCATGTCTCTGTTTGAGTATGCAGATACCTGTTATTGGTAAGTTCAACTTTTATTGCGGGATGATCTGAGAAAATGCAAGAAATAATTTCTATACTTTTAAATTTGCTGAGGTTAGCCTTGTGACCTAAGATGTGATCAATTTTGGGGGCTGTTCCATGGGCCGATGAGAAGAATGTGTATTCAGTTTTGTTAGGATGAAATGTTCTGTAGATGTCTGTTAAATTCAATTGTTGTATGGTGAAGTTTAAGTCCAAAACTTCTTTGCTTAGTTTCTTATTGGAGGATCTATAGTGATCAAAACAGCATGGTATTGGCACAAAAATAGAGAGGTAGAGGTATGGAACAGAATTGAGAACCAAGAGATGAACCCAAATACTTATTGTTATTTGATTGTTGATAAACCCATCAAAAATATAAATTGGAGGAAAGAGTCCCTATTTGACAAATGGTGCTGGGAGAATTGGCTGGTGACTTGTAGAAGACTGAAACTGGACTCATACCTTTTACCATTAACAAAAATTGACTTTCACTGGATAAAAGATTTAAACTTAAGACATGAAAGGATAAAGATTCTTAGAGAGTGTGCAGGAGGAACACTCGAAGAAATTGGCCTGGGAGAATACTTTATGAGGAGGATCCCCTGGGCAATTGAAGCAACACCAAAAATACATTACTGGGATCTGATCAAACAAAAAAGCTTCACAGCCAAGAACACAGTAAGTAAAGCAAGCAGACAGCCCTCAGAATGGGAGAGGATATTTGCAGGATATGCTTCTGGCAAAAGTTTGATAACCAGAATCCACAGAAAACTCAAACTTATAAATAAGAAAAGAACAAGTATGACTTGGCGCCTGTGGCTCAAGTGACTAAGGTGCCAGCCACATACACCTAAGGTGGCAGGTTCGAATCCAGCCCAACCTGCCAAACAACCATGCCGGTTGCAACCAAAAAAATTGCTGGGCATTGGGAGGCTGAGGCAGGAGACTCTCTTGAGCCCAGAAGTTGGAAGTTGCTGTGAGCTGTCTTGCCACAGCACTCTACCCAGGGGGACAGCTTGAGGGTCTGTCTTAAATATGAAAAAAAAAAGTTTAAAAAGAAAAGAATAAGCAATTTCATCTCATTGTGTGCAAGGGACTTGAACAGAGGCTTCTCTGAATAAGATAGGTACATGGCCTACAGACACATGAAAAAACGCTCATCATCTTTAATCATCAGAGAAATGCAAATCAAAACCACTTTGAGATATCATCTAACTCCAGTAAGAGTGGCTCACATTACAAAATCCCAAAACTACAGATGTTGGCGTGGATGTGGAGAAAAGAGAACACTTCTGCACTGCTGGTGGGAGTGCAAGCTAATACATGCCTTTTTGAAAGAAGTATAGAGAATACTCAGGGATCTAACAGTAGACCTGCCATTTGACTCTGCAATTCCTCTATTAGGTATATATCCAAAAGACCAAAAATCACTTTATAACAAAGATATTTGCACCAGATTGTTCATTACAGCTCAATTCATAATAGACAAGTCATGGAAGAAACCCAAGTGCCCATCTACCCACAAACAGATTAATAAATTGTGGTGTATGTATACCATGGTATATTATGCAGCCTTAAAAACAGATGGAGACTTTACCTCTTTTACATTTACATGGATGGAGCAGGAACACATCCTACTTAGTAAAGTATCTCAAGAATGGAAGAAAAAATATCTAATGTACTCAGGACTATTATGAAACCAATTTCAATCACTCATGCTTTCATATGAAGAATAGATCACAACTATGGCCCAAGATGAAGGAGGGAGGAGGGGGGGACGGGAGGAGAGGCAGAAGGTCCAATGGAAGGAGGGTGAAT
>CAUYQV010173497.1:0-12886 GCA_963574575.1 Galagoides demidoff | reverse complement strand
GCCAAACAACAATGATGGCTGCAACCAAAAAATGGCCAGGCGTTGTGGCGGGCACCTGTGGTCCCAGCTACTTGGGAGGCGGAGGCAGGAGACTCGCTTGAGCCCAGGAGCTGGAGGTTGATATGAGCTGTGATGCCATGGCACTCTACCCAGGGGGATAGCTTGAGGCTCCGTCTCAAAAAAAAAAAAAAAAAGAATTATTTTTCTAACTACAAGGTCATGAAGATAATCTTATAGTATCTCCTAAAAATGTTATAATTATATGTTTTACATCTAAATGTATAACCCACCTGGAAGTGTAGTTTTTGTATGAATTGAGGCAGGGGTACAAATTCCTTCTTTTTCTTTTAATCTAGGCACCGTTTTCTTTCATGTAAACAGCTATATTGAAAAAGACCACTCCCCACTCGTTTTCTGTAGAATAACCTCTCTGTCAGTGGTATAATGACAATGGTAATATTGATGATAATAATGTTAGCATATTTGGTCCTCATTTTATATCCCCACTTGTTAGTATTTTTTTAGTGAAGTAAAATGTACATGTATAAATTACCCTATTTGCCATTTTTAATTATACAGATCAGTGGTAAGAAATACCTTTATATTATGTTTTCTCCTTCCTTTGTTTCCCCTCCCCTTCCTCTAGTAATCACCAGTCTGTTCTCTATTTTCATGAAATCCACCGTTTTTTAGCTCACACATATGGTGAGAATATGTGATATTTTCTTTCCATGCCTGACTTTTTTCACTTGACACAATGACCTCCAGTTCCATCCATGTTACTGTAAATGACAAGATTTCATTTTTTTTTATACCTGAATAAAGTCCCATTATGTGTAGACCACGTTTTCTATTTTATTTTTATTTTTATTATTTTTTTATTGAATGGAAACTATGTACATTAATGCACTTTGGGGTACAGTGTGGGGTTTTCACATGCAATCTGAAATACTTCCGTCAAACTGATCAACACAGCCTTCATGTCATTTTCTCAGTTATTGTTTTAAAACATTCTCATTCTACTCTTAGAGAGTTTCACTTGTACCCCTATAAGATAAACCTCAAAAATGGTCCCTCCAATCCCCCTCCCTCCACCCATTTGCCCCCTCCCTTCTCCCTCCCCCCTCCCCACATTCTTAGGCTATTTGGTTATAGCTTTCATATAAAAGGTATAAATTAGTTTCATAATAAAGGTATGTACATTGGATATTTTTCCTCCATTCTTGCGATACTTTGCTCAGAAGAACATTCTCCAGCTCCATCCATGTGAACATGAAGGACGTAAAGTCACCTCTGTGGCATCTTAAAGAATGTTACGGATACTATATTTCTGAAGTAATTGAAGAGAAAGTATGTTCCTGGTAGTCAAAGACAAATAGTCAATGAATCCAGCTATGTTCTGGATAGCATCCTATGAAGGGTTTGTGACTAATTAATATTTGTTTGTCTATCCTCATGAGCCAGGATGACATTGTACTTTCCATCAAAGCGCATCTTCCGATGTTATGTCTGCATATCTGATGCAGTATAACAACTAAAAATTAGGTTTTTTTAGCAAAGAGATAAATGCAGAGTTTAAAAATCAAATGGTGCTTCAAGGTTTATGATAAAAAAAAAAAAAAGCTGCCACCAGACCCCAGAGGCAAACCCTGGTAAATACTTTCACCACTGTGTACCAGATTCTCCTGCTATTTATCCACATATTTCAGAGTAATATTCTTATGTGGCTGTTTTTTATTTATCGATTTTATATGCTATAGTTTGAGCACTTTTTAAGATATTAAGACATTTAAGAAAAATTAAGAAAGAAATTAAGAAATCACCAAAGGCTAATAACACCATTGCTAGAATAATCATTTTTAAATATTTTAACATCTCTTCAGTATTGGACATATTTTTATTGGCATCCAGAGCTCATGGTTTGCTATTCCTATTAAAATCCCAGTCTTGGCTTTACAGAAAACATTCTAAGAACTTTTACTTTCTTTTCATCTTCCACTGGTGAAGCTGTAAGGATGATAACGTGGGCCTGTTTACTTATTTTTAATAATACTGCCCTTACTAGGCTTAGGAATGAGATATTTTACAATAACTGGAAAGGTGGGAAGTAACAAAAGGACATGAAACTTACATGGCAAAGTATCTAAACTTGGGTTAGTGTCAGAGACATCGCCTACCTCCCATCTCCTACACTAAATATTCTTCTTTTATAGCATTTTTTGTGCTAGCCTACTTAGTGTTTTTCCTTCCATCTGGACCCAGTTCTGGACTGTGTCACTAATGACAGTGTCCAGACTATAATGCAGATGGGATTAGAGAGAAGGAACGTCTATAATCGCATACCCGGCACTTGTACACAATAGGAGGCCTGTGATCCAATATAGTTTTAAGTAATATTCTCCATGTGTACAAGGGGGCCAAGTATGATAAGGATGCTATTGAACATTTACCTGCTTGTTTACAGAGGAGCGTGAACTTCTCATGCTGTCTGCTAACGGTGTATAGTTTTGGAATCATATTGAGAGTGTTAGTGTCTTTTAGACAAGAATATTTCCTCTTTAAAGCATAGCTAACAGATAACACTTTTTGAGAACTTAATTGTATTCTAGAGAGGAAAATACTAAGTAGATAATATGGCTAACGCATTCTTAAAATAGCCCATGATGTTGGTATAATTACTTATCCATTTGGAGTTGGGACATAAACTTGGGGAGGCCGAGTGACTTCCCCGGCTGTACAGTTGGAGCAGGGATTCTAACTTAGGTGGAATCCAGATCAGCCATGGCTGAGAAGCCCCCTGAGCAAAACTGCCTCACCTCCACCCTGCAGGGGTGGGGAGTGTCCCACTGCGTTCTGCAGAAAGTGGGGTGAGTAGAGCCACAGTATTTAACACAGTCGGAGGACACACTGAATGTTTAATATTTACCACAAATCCTGTGATTTTAGGCGCTTGCAGGAAGCCTAAAATTTAATCCATAACTCTGATTCAAGGTAAAATGATAAAAATGGAGTGTGGCTTGTTAGGCTATCAGCTATACACTAGGGTTGACGTTCAAAGTCCAAAGGCTGTTTCTAAAAAATATTTGACTTTGCCATTGCCCTTGCCTTTTTGCATAGTTTCTGAAAGTTAAGTTCATCTGGTTTTAGTTTCCTTATCTGATAAATAAAGTTATTACTGCCTTCAGTGCCTCATGGAGCTGTTAGGACGATCCAGTGCGGGGAACACAGTCACTATCTGGTTCTTCGCCTCCTCCTTTCCCCAATCACATCTCTTCTTTCTCCTTCTCCTTGGTGCCGTCATCCTATACACGTGTTTTCTGGTGGCAGTTGTTACCACCAGAACTTCCAGGTGCCTTTTGATTGGATTTATGCTGTGCGTCAGAGAACATCTGGGTGGGTCTATGCAATCTCTATGTTATTGACATTTCATCTATGAATTAGTTTGACGTGTTTTTTAGAGTCGAGCAGTTGTTATATTGGCATATCTAGATATTTGTATTCTTTGGAAATGCAGCCTAAAATGGCAAAGGATGGAGGCAAAATTGAGGTTTTTAGAGCTCCTAAGATCTTTTAAAGCAGCAGGTACAATAACAGTAAGTTGAAAATCAATTAACTTAAAATAAATTTGAAGAAACTCAAGCCACAAGATTTAATAAATACATCCAGTTGACTAAACCCTGACATTCAGGCCCTGTCCTTGATCCTCAGCCGTATTTTCTCTGTAGATACTGACAGTAAGGGACTCCTTTAAAGTTGCTGAACAGAAGCTTTCCAATTTTCTACTTGTGCCTTGTGTTATACACTGAAGCTTTCAATTAGTCTTGTTATTCTGTCATGTTCTCCAGGAAAAAAGATGCTATCACTTTTTTTCCCTTAAGATGTGGGGTCTTACTTTATTGCCCAACAGGAGTAGAGTGGCACAATCATAGTTCACTGCAGCCTCAAACTGCAGAGCCCAAGCAATCTTTCCTCCTCTGTCTCCCTAGTATCTGGGATTACAGGGGCTAGTCACTGGGCCTGGCTGCAATTTCTATGGTCACTATTTTCATGATAGCAACTAAATGCCACATCTATGCAATCTGTCCACATCTTCCTCTCTGCCTGTACTCCACTCCATGCCCCCACTGATAATTTCATCATGAGCCTATTGAGTGCCATGATTACCAACTTACTATCCCCCCCCACCAAGTAATAAAGTCATCTATGTGCCCATCAAATAAGTAAGCAAACTTGTCCCAGAATCCAATTTTGATGGTCTCTTTCCTGGGGCCCATATGAATTACTGTAATATTTAGGGTCCTGACAAAAAGTAGACACTGCATTCAAAAAGAGTGGTTATGTAATATGCAATCCTGGATTCCAACTTGGAATATAATTTTTTTTCTACAGGGAACATTATTAAGTCAATTAAAAAATTTGAATATAATCTATTGGTTAGATAATAATACTGCATTAACATTAATTTTTTTTCTTATTTTTAAATCATGCCATGGGTTTGTAAGAGAATGTCTATGGTCTTTGTTTTTAGAAAAAACAGAGTAAATTAGGTAGAAGAACTTTCAAATAATTCAGAAAAAGTAATAATAATTATAGAGTGAGAGAAAAGGATATTAAGCATTGGGGGCTCTGAGGGAAGGGTATAGACAAATTCTATTATTTGTTACTTTTCTATATATTCAAAATATTTCAAAGCCAAATATTATTTAATTACCTACTTAGTTCTGTCTTCACTCTTCAGTGTAAGAACTGAAGGCAGAGACAGCATCTGTTTTCTTTACTGCTTTATCCACAATACCTTGCAAACTGTCTTGTACGCAGTCACCCCTCCATGCATATTTGTTGAACAAAAATATCAGAAAATGAAGAGGTGATGGAAAAGACTTCAAGAAAATGACAGTGACATGGGCAAGATTAAAGGTGGTTTACAGGGCTGGTGAAGCGTCCCAGGACTAGCACCAGAGGGGAGCTGCTGCCAACTATGGGTTTGAAAGTAGAAGTCAACTGAGCAGCTATGAGAGCTCAGTAAGCCTGTGCCTGCCAGACGGGGGACCCTAACAGGAACTGTAGCCCTAGGGAGAGCAACTCAGCCCCGCCCCCACAGGACCACAGGGAGGAGCTTGCAGAATTAAATGCCCCTACCTTTCCCTCCTCTTAGCCCATATGTTAGCTCAGGTGTTCCAAGAAGCAGATACCGGGATGGAATTATACATGTGATAGATTTTTCAGGGAAATGCCTTTGAGAGGAAATAGGGAGTCAAGGAGGCTGTGAGAATTATCAGACCACTAATGTCTGTGGAAAGAAGGAAGGAAGGAAGGTTTGGTAGGATAGGTCCAGCTCTGATGTAATTCTAAAGAAGCTTTGAAATAGTCTTTGGAAAGTCCTCAAGCCAAAACCATCCATCAGAGGAGTCCTGGCTCTTTTATGAATGGGCTTCCCAGTTTTCCGGCTGTGCTCTGTGATGCTCGAGAGTGGTCCCTGAGGCATGGCAGACGTGGTGATGGATTTCTGAACATACCAGCTGTGGCTGTCAGTCGGTTATGCTGCCTGTAGTTGGAGAGCTGAAAGACGCATTTTCACGGCCGCCATCCTCTCCACTGGCCAATCACCTGAGAGACAGAGGGCAAAGGAGTCTTGTTGATGTAATTCACAAAGATCCAATTTCCTAGGGAATTTAGGAGAAAGTTAAAGTGGGATGGAGCAGGGTGGATTTGCAGAGTGGATCTAATCCAGCCCATGAGTCAAAAAAGAGGGAAGTTTTCAAAGAGATGTAGGGCTCCTTGAAGAGAATCTGGGTTGCTGTACTTGTAGAGTGGGTGCAATAAAGACATTAGGTGGGGTTAACCAACCCTCTGCACTGAAGATTCAAAGGAAAGAGGTAAAATTGCCCAATCCTTAGGGTGATATTTGGCAATAGGGGATAGGGAAGGGAATAAACATTCCAAGAGTGGTATGGCTGGAACCCAAAGAAATAACTATATGAAAATTTTAAAAATAAATTGAGTGCTAAGATTTGTGACACTGGGAAGCCAAGGGAGCAGATTACTTGAGTAAGCCAGACATCAAAGGATCATCCTCCCTCAGAGAACTGTGGAAGCCTGTGATGGAAGGGCCAGGAATCTATATACGAAAGCATATTATAACCTGATAGCATCTATTTTGCTAGGTCTGAACACTGACACCCTTGAGACAGTAAGAAGGAATAGTAGTAGTGAATTGATTAGAATCCAAGTTCTTCCTGGCCCTGTGTGATGTTGAGACTTTTGCCAATTCTAGACAGCCTGTCTGGTATGGGAACAATCTGGACCAATGCTGAGCCCCTCAAAATTGCCCTAGAAGAAGTCTAAAAGGGATAAACAAATTTGGGGGTGAAAATGTTTATATCTTATATCATGATAAATAAAAGCAACAGACTCAACCCTAATGCTTGAGTAACAACGACTTTCTAGGAGTCCATATAAAGAGGCTTCTCCATTTTCCATATAAAGAGTCTGAAAGTAAATAAGTGGGTAACAAAGTCAACTGCAAAGCTGGGTGACAAAGTAAGGCTATTGAATCTTATACCATGAGCACCTGTTAGAGAAGGTCATGAGGGATCGTCAGGAGACAGAATGCAAGGGTTAGAGGAAGAAGGATTCAGTGAGAGGAAGGTAACTTATTTTCCCAAGAGGTAATTAAATGGCAAGAAGAATAGGTTGCAAAGAAAAGACCACCACCAAAACCCCTCAAACAAAGCAAATGCCACATGTTGAAAGCTCCTTTCTTCCATGAAAGAAGCTGTGATAGAGCATTTCCAAAATTCAGATGTCTTCCTATTAAAAAAATATAAATATCCTCTAGTTACTTCAGTTATGCTACTGCTAGAGTGATGTATCACCTAATTTCTAAGGTTTTCTACTTGAGATTTTGGGGAAAAGGTAGCAAAATGAGCAACTTTTAAATAGCAAATTTTATGGTATTTCAATAATTAATGCCATCTTGAAAACCAGTAACATTTGCAGCTCTTTCATTAGTGAAAAAAAAAAAGATTATGCTGTGAATATTTTCTAAAATTTATAACAGATGGGAGTTGCAAAATATTAAAATAATTTAGTGTTTTAACAAAAATACCTATGAAAATTTACAACTTTGATGTCCCGAGACACTTTTTTGGAGGACGGGGTGTAATGTAACACACATGCTTCTGATTATAACACTTATTTTTAAGATTTGTTTAGCAAAATTCCTAACCATAAATTTTCCTAGCTGAGTACTTAACTCAATTATATGTACAGATGGCTTTTCAACTAGGATTGCCTTTGTTTTTATAAATGTTGCAATTTTTTGTTGTTATCTTCTGCAATGCCAGTCAATCCAGGTTTCCTGATGGAGACACACGTCCACTTACTCCACTTAGCATAGAGCCTAGTGCCTGGCGAGCAGTGATACTTGTTGAATGAGTAAATGTGAGTGATCATAGAGGGTAAATAAGATGCTGGAATCTGTTGGCCTGTTAGAAACCAAAGTATCCAAGGGCTTTTATGTATTTGAATTCTAGTACCTTCAAGTCACTTGTTTACAATTTTTCATTGACATAAAATTATTTTCATTTGGAGACTCATCGTTATAATCCTTGTTAGCATTTATACACTTAGAGTTATGACATTAACCTGAATACTTCCCTAAAGGTAAGACTGAAACATGTAGAATCCAGAGTTCCTCTGATTTAATATTTTAATTAGGCACAATGGTGTTTAACAGTAATTATAACTGGATATTGTTGTGTATACCTTATCCAATAAGATGACCATATCCAGCAGCAAGCAAGGTGATGGTAGTTACCACTGACATTGGTAAAATGTTGAGTATTTTCCTTTAGGACTTTGGATCAGTCAAATTAGTTTCATTAGCCAAACAACTGGTCTAGCATGTGCAAATTTGTTCTTTGACTTTACTGATAAAATAATCATCAGTTGATTCATATACTCAACCTTTGTAGTTCTGTGTCTTAAAATCTTATTTTCTGGTACAATTCAATGGGTAAATATCGCAGAATTTTCGGGTGCAGAACATTGTGCTCTTTTGAGCTATCCTATTAAGAAAGAAGCACAAATAACTTAACACATACTGATTTAGCAGTGTGACTATTATAACTAAGGCATTATTTAATGTTGACACTACCACTGTCATTTAAAAATGCCATGTATTAAGGATTCCCAAGCTGTATTCATCATTATGACATTTACAAAACTGTTTTAAACAGACATGATATTTATTCTCTGTACTCTTCGTGGCCTCTAATTCAAAACTGATGGCATTGACCACCAAAACAATCTAAAATATTTGAAGCTATTGGCGTGGCAGAATGGGCTATGTGATAAATAAATGGAAATGGGGAAAAAAAAGAAAATATCTGGAAAAAAATTGGTGTGGACTTTCTTGTTATAAATGAGTTAATTTTTTGATGACTTCAGGAGCAGAGATAAAAGAAATCATGGACTTTATTTAAGAAAATCTCTGTAAACTTGCCTGTCCATCCCTGACCTGAAGGGAACTGACCTTTGCTTAGCCCCTGATTTATGCCAGATATTTTACGGAGTTGTCTATTTTATGAAATATTCTATCTGAGTTCATTTTGGGGTGAGTTTTATAGACTTCTTCTCCTTCTCCTTTGCTGTCTCTTTCCCCAACCATCCCAGCTTGCCAGACTGTCTGAAGCTTACAGTCAAGGAAAACCCTTCAGTCCCGGGCAAACTAAAAAGGTGCATTGCTTTATACAGATAAAATAGCATCATTTTAAGCTTAGTTGTAAATCAGAAACTGAATTTAGATAGCATCAGGTCTTAGCAGTTGTACAAATAATTATACATAAAGCAAAAGACATTTAAAAAATGATATAGGGCTATTTTTCCCCCCTCTATTTAGAGTATGTGAAAATTAAGAGACTATAGATTAAATTTTTTGAGGTCACTTTTTGTGCATCTGTGTTGTTTTAAACTGATCTGGAGTAAAAAGAAAGAGATGCAAGCCATTTACAAATAGGATTAGGACTTCTAGACCTTGAAGATGGAATAAAAGGGAAAAGTACACAGTTTTCATAAGAACTTGACATGATTATTTATATAAATATGGAAAGAATCAGAGAAAATTTGGTTAACTAATACGGTGTCCTAGAAACATCATAATGCTTCTAGTATAGTAAATTTCTCTGACCCACGTGCAGCTCTCAAGAAAACATATATTTAATTTTAGGTGTATCTGCCAATAATATCCTCTTGAGTCATTGGTTGGCTTCTCAACAGGGGTTTAATGTGACAGCGTAAATAAATGTGCTTGTCACAGAGTCTGGCCTGTAACACAAACCATATTGTTTGTTAAATTTTTTTGGTACCCTCGCTCTGTTTGGTACATATTGCATCTTTTTATAAAGGCAAGCAGTTGCTTCCGTGTCTATCTCTTCTGGCCATGAATCTTCAACTCCTGCATTGTGAACTATTTTCTTTGCAGTCTCTCCTCCCATTTAAAAATGCGCTTATGTCTCCCTAAACCTTAGGAAACACAAAACGACACTATTCCTTTATCCTGTATTTCTCTTGAGTTTAGCCTTATCTTTTCCGTGACTTGCAAATTTTTGGTCCTATTTTTCAACAATCACATCACCTTCAAACCTACAAATTAGGTTTGGCCACCCCTGCTCTGCTGAAATTCCTCTCTGAAGGCCAGTCCTGACCTCCTGGCACCTGGTTTCCATCCTTAGACTCTTGACTTCTTCCAAGCCTCTGAAACTCACAAGTGCTTACTCCTCAATGGTCAGTGCTGCCTCAGTCTTTTTGACACTGTGTTTCATGATTTGATTCTCGAATTTCTTTTCCTCTTGGCTGTTTCTTTTTCTTTCTTTCTTTTTTTTTTGGCAGTTTTGGCCGGGGCTGGGCTTGAACCTGCCACCCCCAGTATATGGGGCTGGCACCCTATTCCTTGAGCCACAGGCACCGCCCATTTGCTGTTTCTTTTCTTTTTTTCCACCACATATAAGGTAACCAATCATCCCAATTTGCCAGACTGTCTCAAGTTTAGCATTAAGGAAACTCCTCAGTCCTGGGTACACTAAAAGGATGAATCACCCTGAAGTTGGCCCTAAATGTTGGCGTTCCCTAAACCTCTGTTTGTAGTTCTCCACTTCTCAGTAAGAACTTTTGTATCCTGCAAAGGCTTCAACTGTAGTTATGCAATGCATCAGGTTATTTTTTTGGTCAATGCCAGACTGCTTATACCATAGTGGTCCCCTAAAATACTAATGGAGCTGAAAAATTCCATTTTGTTGCCTGGTAATTAGGCTGTTGTAATGTCATAATGTCACAGTGTGACACGTTACCTTTTCTATGTTTAGTACATTTAGTTATATAAGTACTTACCATAGTGTTAAAATCACCTGCAGTATTCAGTACAGTATCAGTCCTGGGGGCGACACAGCCTAGGTGCATAGTAGACCCATGTGGGTTTTCCTAAGTACACTCTCTGGTGCCCACACACCAACAAAATTGCCTAATCACGCATTTCTCAGAACACATCCCCATTGGTAGGCGACACATTTACATTGTGCTGTATTTCGTAATGTACAATGCACACTTTTTTGTCCAAATTTTGAGGGGAAATATAAGGATGCTCATTTTACATGGGTAGTACCAATTCTGTGTCTATAGAAATGTTTTAAATTATCTCATTTATGTCCATGCATTAAAAATGCTTCGGCATTAAAAGTTAACTCTGGAAAGCAATAATGATATCTGTATGCAAAATAATACCCTGGAATAATGGTATCTGTATGTAAAATAATACCTGGTAATCAGTTTTGCTGAGCATATGATGAACTTGCAACAAAAGCATTTTTGGCCAGTGAAGAGCAGCATATTTCTCCCTGTACTTGTTAGGCTAGGGTAGCAAGCTAGGTGATATTTGTATAAAAATCATTGGAAAAATCCCTTGGAAAAATTTGAAACAGTTTTTATGCACTGCAAGCTTTAAGCTTCTAGTGTTAAGTATGGTAAAGAGAACGGCAAGTCTTTGGGCCTCCTCCCACAGAAAATGTCATCAGATTTTGGAGGCAGCAGGAAGAAAAGATTCTCCAGAAGTCAAGACAGAAGAAAGCAGTTTTGGGGGAAACCTCTGAAATGGCCAGAGTGGAGCTGGAGGCAAAGACCTGGATTCTAGAGCAGCTTCACACTGGAGTCTCTGCTTTGGCCAAGATGATACTAGAAGAGGGTGAAAGGATTGCATGAGCACAAATGTAGAGGACTGTCCTGGGACACCTACGTCATGTTTTAACTTGACAAATAGGGGTTTGAGCATGAGGACACAAACACAATTTCCCCCCAAACTTCCAGCAGCCTATGAGAATCAAGTTTTGGAATTTCATTCTTATATTATCAGTCTCCAAAAGACATCTTTGAGCTGTTCTAAAACCCCAGTATGATTGAGGTCCCATTCTCAGTTGATGGCCCATCCAATAGAACTGTGGACATCAAAGCAGCAAAACTGTAGCTGTTAAAACTACAGAGGACATGAGAAGATACATCTCACTGTTGTGCCAGCCTATTGTCTTGGCCTGTTATGCAGATGGGACAAAGCTACGACCTATGATCTTCCTTAAAAGAAAACATATTTTCATCTTATTATTATTATTTTTATTAAGTCAATTACACATAGATCATGAATACATTTATGCATATGTGGGGTACAATGTGTTAATTTTTTTATACAATCTGACATGCTTATATCAAACCAATCAACAGTTTTTGTCTCATTTACTTGATTATTGTGTTAAGACATTTATGTTTTACACTTGACAGATTTGACTTGTACCCTTGAAATATGCTCCATAGGTGTGGTACTCCCATTTACCCTCCGTCTATCAAACTTCCCCCCTCTCCTCCCTTCCCACTCCATTTCTCTCCTTCATCCTGGGCTATAGTTGTGTTCTAGCTTTCATAAGAAAGTGTGAGTAAATATAAGTAGGTTTCATAGACGTACTGAATACAGTGAATACTTTTTCCTCCATTCTTGAGATACTTTATTCAGGAGAATATGTTCCAGGTCCCTCTATGTAAACATAAAGAGGTAAAGTCTCTATCTTTTTTAAGGCTGCATAGCATTCCACGGTATGCATATTTTTAAAAGAAAAGATTCCAAGTGGAGTATTGTTCTTGTGCATAAGAAAGAATGGATACATCAAGAAGGCACAAAAATCTGGTTTCACAAAGTTTGGTCACAAAGGCCTGGTGAATTACTTACAAAAACAACTTTGCTTGTCCTTGATCACTTTGAAGCCCTTGTTATAACAAAGTACAAAACCAGGTTCAACAGACTTGAAAACCCAACCTAACCAGCCAACTGCAACCTCCTGATGTGTCAGTGAACAAGCCCTGTCAGGCTGTAAGGAAGGAAGAGTGGACATCACAGTTGCAGTCAGCGGCTCAGCATTTAACACCTACAGCAGAATTAGGAGCACATCCACCACCTGGGGTGTGACTGGATCCTCAGGTCCTGGACTGGTGTTAAGGAAGAAGTGGCTGTGAAATCATTTTAAAAATGCAGCATCAGCGGCTCAGTGCCTGTGGCTCAATCAGCTAAGGTGCCAGCCACATACACCTAAGGTGGCGGGTTCGAATCCTCAGCCCGGGCCCGCCAAACAACAATGATGGCTTCAACCAAAAAAAAAAAAAAAAAAAAAATGGCCGGGCACTGTGGTGGGCGCCTGTGGTCCCAGCTACCTGGGAGGCGGAGGCAGGAGACTCGCTTGAGCCCAGGAGTTGGAGGTTGCTATGAGCTGTAATGCCATGGCACTCTACCCAGGGGGATAGCTTGAGGCTCAGTCTCAAAAAAAAAAAAAAAGAAAAGAAAACTTCAGTGGCA
>CAUYQV010173496.1:0-11588 GCA_963574575.1 Galagoides demidoff | reverse complement strand
CTTACCTGTTAACTTTCCTGAATTTTCATTTTTACTTACAGATTCTTAGATAAGGATTAATGAATAAATAGAGCAGAAATGTAGCCTCATGTTCTGTATGGTGACTTGCAATTTTCTTTTTGACTCAAAAGCATGTAGTGGACATTTTTTCACTTTAGTCAGTTAAACTTAGCTTACTCTACTCAATGGCTATAAAATTCCTCAATAGGATTGTATCATAATTGATGTACTAACGGACATTTAAGTTCTCGCCAATATTTTAAAGTTCCAGGGATACAATAAACATCCTTGTCAACTCTTTTGAGTGTATTTGTATGAGAGCTAACTTAAAAGTAGAATTTTCTGGTCAGCAGTTTTATCTATTTTTTTACTTGATTGATACTGACAAGTTGATCTCTAAAAACGTTATACCAATTTACTCTTCAATCTATAATATATGAAGTATCATTTTTCCTATAGCCTTAATAACAGAAGATAATATGCTCTATTTTGGAGTCTTTGAAAATATCATAGATTAAAAATATTACTCTATATTTTTATTTTACTGAATAATACATACTTTGAGCATATTTTCGTATATGTATTATTCATTGTTGTAAATTGTTCAAATAGTTTGGCTATTTTCCATTTTCTTCTTTTTAAATCACAGTATAACATTGCAAGCAATGGTTACACTATTACACTGTATCATTTTTCAATACCAAAATAAAATTATGGAGCAGACATCTTTGTGCAAAACGCTTTTACACTGTTCTAAATACATAGTCAGGATAAAGATGTTTAATCCAATGTAGAGTTGAAGGAGATACCTAATTTTTAAGGTTCTTGCTATTTTCCCTTTTTTAAATTTTTTATTTTATGTTGGATTGATCTGAGAATACAAATGATTACATTATACTGTTTGCATTTCTAAGGTAAAGTTCCAGTTGTAGTTGAGCCTTTCATCCAGGGGGTGTGCTGTATGCCCTTACCTTGTGCACACTAGGTGAGGGCTTATCAATCCTTCTCCCCTCCCTCTTCCCCAGTAGAATATAATTGTGTTTTTTCTTGTGTAGGTTTGCAGTTGTTTCTCTGTGGGTTTTATATTAGTATTGAGTACATTGGATACATGCTTTACCAACTAGTGGTACTTTATAAGAGGAATGTGCTTCAATTTCATCCAGGTAAATACAAAATATATAAAGTCTTCATCTTTTTTTTTTTTTTTTTTTTTTTTTTTGCTGAATAGTATTTTACAAATAACCTCCCAACAAAGAAGCAATGCATAGTAGTGGTCATTTGGTAAGTGGCTAGAAAAAAAAATTAGCTGCTTTTTCAAAATTATTGCTAATTAGTTAGGTTAAAGTAGATTTCATATTTAGAATACACACACAAATATGTACGTATAATTATAAGGTTGTTGCATATAGTCTTACTTGTTTATTTATCTCTTTTTTTTCTCTCTCGAAAATTTTTGCGAGTTACAACTGTCGCTACTGGAGAATCCCTAAGCAGGGACTTTGCTCGACCCCTGGATTCTGGCAGACAAAAGGAGAAAAGGTGCTGAGAAATTTACACACACAGAGTTTTGAACCATGAGAGATGACACAGTATCATCCCCTAGTGAGGCTAACAGATGCCTCCTTAGAGCAGAAAATTCAAGGCTTTTTATTTAGGGGTTTGGGGGGTATGTACACACAGGGCAAAAATGTGAAAAAGGAACAGTTTCATGTTTCCGTTGAACAGGCAGTTCTTTGTTCAAGGAAGAAAGCGATCAGGCTCAAGGACAAAGGAGCATTAAACTACAGACCAAAGAGTACTTTGGGTAGGATTTAATGACGGGTCACAGTTCACAGGTTAGACAATTGCAGCTGGAGGATAGTTATCAATTATTTTCTAGCTATATTTATATTCTGTCTCTCAGCCCCTGACCTCTATCTAGGCGTTTCCCAGACTATGTTCTCATCTACTCCGCTGGACATTCCCACCCACTCCTTTTGCCACCTTGTGTGTGCGTCACCGTGGAGGGGCTGAAGCCTGGGGCCATTTTCCCTCAGGAGTCCTCTAGCTCTCACCCACATCACACGAAGATCCCTTCTCATTTTTTAGATTAAACTCTATTTCTCTTATGAGAATTCTCACTTTTGTTGGTGCTCTGGGATCTTTTTGATACTAGGTCTTCTGAAGGAAAGAATAGTTCTTCCAATAAGACTTGATTTAAGAGATCTTCACACAAGTGCTCATTAGACAGTACTTCTGCTCTTCCTTTCCATTACACCGTGCACAGATAACCTACATTTTGTTATTAATGGAGCTGGTTTCTTTAAGAGGGATTTAGCAAATAATCAAGGTTTCTGAAATTAATAAGAACACAGGAAAAATCGCAAGCCCTATGCATACATCTATACCTTCAGAATTACAGGCTTGAGCAGGAAATATCAAACACGTGTAACTGGCTGAAGGGAAGTGCCAAAGGTCTTCCATTCTCCATTCCGATTCCCTTTAAAGACTACTTAAAAGCAAAATGAACTTACATCTTTGCTCCCTGACACATTTTTTAATAGTTTCATGGCACTGATAATATTAACTCTTTGTAATTCCTAATTGCTTTGAACACTTAGCTAACTTTTTGTTTCCCTCATACTTTTTTTAGGCATCCAAAAGTCTTTCAGGTTTACTCGGAAAAATGTTTTTATTGCTTCTCTTTCACTTTCTCTCATTAGCTTTTAAAGCAAAGAAATTCTTCCCATACTAACTCACATGGGCCTGCCAGACTTGATATTTACTCATTTTATTTTCTTTTGTGCTATTTATTGTTTAATTTTGTTTTATGTTCAACCCTTCCATCCATCAGAAATGTATTTTGTCATAAGTTGTTACATGAAAATCTTAATTTATTTGCTTAGTTTCCAAAGATTAGCCACTAGCCAATTCACATTGGTCTAATTTTGTATTTATTTATTAATTGATCAAACCTCTTCGCCTTATAAGTTATTACCAAAGAATAATCTGTTTCAGAACGCATCATGCTATGGTTTTATTGATTTTTCTTCTTTTTCATACCAGTACCCAATTTTTGAAGGTATAATAGTTATGTGATATATTTCAATATTTGATAGAACAGACTGCCCTCCTGGAACCTCACTTTCAAAATGATATTTCTGTTTTTAAATATTCAATGAATACCTCAAATCAGTTTATAACTTCACGTCTTGCCTAGGAAGACTAGGGATTACATAAATGATTAAAAATCAGTTATAAACTATGTAAGTTGCAGTCACGATGTACAAGGACTTAATTATAAAGTGAAAAATTGCATCTCAAGGCCCACTTTACTGGGTTCCATAAAACACTTACTTGTACTGCAACTTGTCTGGCTTGGTTGATATGAATCTGCTGACATAGTGACAAAGGTCAGATGAAACTGCTAAACCAACAAATTTAAGTTAATAACAACTGTTATAAATGATTAATGTGTCTATCATCCTATCATTAAAAGGAACTACAAAACAAATCATAAACACAACTACAGGCATGTTATTCCTAAGAGCTTTTACTCATATGATGTGTAGAGTAAATATAAGTTTATTTTCAATTTTTCAAAACTTGAAAACTTCTTATTTAATTTGAATTCATGTTTTTCAAATGTCAGAAGACTCATGAAATTGTCAAAAACAATAACAATTTAGATAAACTAAACTTATAACTATCACAAGGGCAAAATGAATAAATTAAAATAGAAATTTTAAGCCAGTATCAAAAGAGCACACACAAGTTGCAGAGATGACGTTTTTTTAAAGCACAGCTGGACTATGGCCTGACTGTATGGTCCCAGTCCCGCCCATGTGCAACGCAGTCAGGGAAATGCTGGATGTTTCCCTCTAGAGGCAGAAGTTGAGCCTACAACTTATACTTCATTAGCTCTAATCCTACTCCCAAGCAAAAACCAAGTGTAAAATTTGAAAAATTATTTTTAATTCTTAGAAAAACACAAACACTCAGAAACATACACATACAATGAATAAAGTAAGTGACGTTCAATGGACACTTAGAGTTGAGTAAACAAGTTTGAGTTGATTTCCCTATGTTTTTTAACCTATGGGATCTTTGGCAAGTCCTTTAAATTTATCAACTTGACTCTCTCTATCCATAAAAATTGAAGATTATTAGTAATAATCATTCAATAACACCACTGGAATTTCTGAGCATTATGCAAATGATGCTTGGCAAAATGTAAAGCATACCTGAAAAATAAGCAATACCATAAATACAATTCCAATAATTATGGACATCTCTTTTTTTGTTGTTATTGTTGCAGTTTGGCCAGGGCTGGGTTCAAACCTGCCACCCTCGGTATATGGGCCCAGCACCCTACTTACTGAGCCACAGGCACCACCAAATTATGGACCTCTCTTAAAATCATTCACCTCTTAAATTTAGGTCATTTATAATGAGAGATACATTTTCAAAATCTACTTTTTTTTTCTTCCAAATTCAGTTAATCCTTGAACGATGTGGCCATTAGGGGATTCAAAACCCCCACATAGTTCAGAAACTGTGTATAATTTTTGAATCCCCTAAAACTTAACTACTAATAGCCTACCATCAACCATAAGCTTTACTGATAACATAAACAGTAAATTAACACACATTTTTGTATGTCCTATATAGTATATACTATATCCTTACAATAAATTAGAGAAAATGTCAATAAGACATAATCCAAAAATAGATAGTTATATAGAAGAGAAAATATATTTACTATTTATTAAGTGGAATGTGTGTCCTCTTCATATGTAGTTGACTGAGAAGGGGGAGAGAGAAGAAGAGGGCCGGGTCTTACTGCTTCAGGGGTGGCAGAGACAAGAGAAGTAGAGAAGATGGAAGGGAAGTTAGGAGAGGCAGGTACACACTTGGTTTGAATTTTATTGAAAAAAAAAAATCCTTGTATGTGGTCCCAGGCAGTTCACTCATGTTATTCTAGAGTCTACTGTATATACAATTTGTGTCTTCAATTGTTATGTAAGGATCTAAAGCTTACAATAAAGTTGAAAGAATAGTATTAATAAGTACAATGTACTTAGTAATAGTGCAATGCTTAGGTAATATACTACCCCTCTTTGCAGCAGTATATTCACCAATTGTTAGCATCTGGCCACATTTTCTTCACGTATCCTTCTCTACCTACCCATATATTACTATATATATATATATATATATATATATATGCAACAATTAATGAAAGTAAGTAGCAGACAATATTCCACTGTCCTCCTAAATACAGTATATCTCCTAAGAACAAAGACATTAACCTGGGTTACCATGCTATAGTCACACCTAAGAAACCTAACACTGATACAATTATACAATTAACGAACAATTGATATTTAAACATTTTTATCTAGAATCTAATTAAGGGTCAACATAGTTCTTTGTTTTTTTTTTTAAATTTAAAATGTCCCCTCTTTTTTCACATCATTAATTTTGCTTTTAAAAAATAGGCCATGTGTGTTGTAGGTACCCTTCAAAGTAGACTTCGCCACTATTTCTTAAAGTTTAGATTTTAAAATTTTTCATCAAGGATCCCACAAGATGCCTTGTGCATCCAGATCATTTCATTATGGAGGAACACAATGCTGGTTTGCCCATTCTTATGACAGAAAGCTTAGCCCTCAGGTAATAGAGCATCCACCATTGTAAAAGTAACTTTGTAAGTCATAATTATTATTTCAAGGCCAATTGTTTCAGTTTGTATGAAACAAAAACACAAAGATTTTATTTTCCTCAATATATTTCACTAGTATAATTAGTGTGTTTCATTTTGATTTTGTTTTGATTTTGAATACACACAGATACATGTAAATTTACAAAGATTTATTTTTTTAATTTCAGAGTATGTGGACGTGCACATGTTTTGTTTATATACTTTGCTTTTGTACCAATAGAGTCAACATTGTAAGTGTGCCTTTCTCCCAGGTAGTACGCACTGTACATAATAGTGCCAATTTACCCATCCCCTCCTTCTCCATTCCCCAGCTTGATTTTCATTGAGATTTACTTCCATATGTACACATAAGTGTTAATGGGTTAGTTCCAATTTGGCATTGGAACTGGACTCTATTCCTTTAGGAAAAACATCACAAGAACGGGGATACTTCTCAGACTTCTGATTACTGAAAAGCCATAATAATTTCTATATTTTAAATTATCCTATGACTTTACTGTGAATTAATAAAAGTTTTTTTTTTTAACTGCTGAAATAGGTTGAGAGTGCTTGGAAATGTTTTATAAACACATATTCATTTAAAAATACAAATAAAATAGGTTGAGGACCTCTGTGATGGCGGGGCAGGGAGGGAACCGGAGAGGAATGAAGGTCAGGTTAGAAAGAGAGTTTGCATGTTTGTATAGAGGGAAGCAGGGAGAAACCCAGAGATCATTTCCTTGTTTTAACTTGGTGCACCTTATGAATAGCATTACCTTCAAAAAATATATATTTCAAGCAATCCCAAGAAATTTTACAATCATTTTAGATAATTCATATTGACCACCTAAAGAAGAAATATTGAAAAGTACGCAAGCGAATCTGTATGTACTCATGAAAAGTAGCAATCTACGGCAAATGTTTCTGAAAATGCTCTCAGCTGAATGAATATCTCTGGACTTATTATGTAAAAAACCTTTGCTCCTAAGCGTTCATGTAGGCTGACTTTTCAATTTCAAGGGATTTCAGTACAGTTCCCTGCAATCTCTCATGTGAAAAGAATTAAAAGAGGGAAAAAGGAAGCACATTCACACTTGCCCAGACGTTTCCCTTCAGATGGAGAAAAAGCTACTGAATGAATAATAAAAGAAAGATGATTCTTGTGCTTCAGAAACAGAAAAAATTACATGAGGTCTCAGGGAGTGAAGGCAGCCTTCCTTTGCCTATAGACTGTGAATAAGCACCGGGTACACAACAGAAACCTGCTATAATTCAGCTCATTATCACACAGGTGCAGGAAGGCGTGGGCTCCCTCTAGCCACCCTCCCCTTCCACGAAATACTGATCAGTTGTGTGTTACCACACGTCTCTACAAAGGAGGCAAATCCAAATGAAGTTGATCTCCTATTTTCCTGCTTTTTCCTTTGAAAATAATTCCAAAATAAGGTTTTAGACCAATCTAGACGTATACATTCACGATGCATATTCAACATCTTGTGGTCATTGCCGAAGGCTCATTTTTGCATCTCTAACCTGCACTCATTCTCTGGGTGCTCTAATCCAGTTTCATGGCTTTAATCTTTGAATATCTCAAACCCGGTGACCCACAATCCAACTTGAAACTTTCCCTGATCTCCAGACTTAGATATATAATTTCTATTCAACAATTCCACTTGGGTATCTCATGGATTGCTCAGGCATGCACCAGCACACATGTCTCACTGTTCCCCTCCAAGCTGTTCTTACTTGCTAAATTTGGCAACCTTGCTGTTCTTCCCCCATGTAGCCTTCCACAACTTAGGTGATGACAGTTAAGGAAGTAAGCAGAGATGAAAGGGCTCTGGAAGATAAAAAAGGGTCATAAATATAGTACTCAAGTCAGAAAATGATCTTCATTATCTGCTGCTGGTAACTTGGTGACGTTAAATTCCAACCCTCAAATAGCAGAGGTTTCAGTCATCTGAATGTATTTGAAGAGATTTATATCAAAACATGCTGCACCATAAATTCAGAAAAGACTCAAGAGGAGATGTGTCAGACGCAAAGCATCAGCATGCACAGACTCCCGAACCCCGCTCAATCACAGGGAGTCAGGGAGATCATCGCAATGAGAATGCAATCCCAGTAACAGTAGTAATCTGTCACAGGTCAGGATGTGACAAGGAAATAGATAATGTGGACCAGAGTCAAGAATATATGGAACAATGTGGTAAAAGTGCCAGAAGAGCTCAGACGAGAGACTAATCTGTCAATTAGTCCAGAAGAAATAAAAAATAAAAATTTAAAACCAATATTACATTTCTGTGATTATTCTACACGTACAAATTTCTTGTATAAATCTCTGCTTAAGTCAGTGCTTCAAAACATGTATATAACTGCTCTAAGATGTGAGTATAGCTCTTCCCACCGAACACTTTTTAAAAAATGAACAAAGACCTTTAATTTTACACAATCTGCTTTTATTTATTTATTTGAGAGAGTCTCATTTTGTCACCTTCTATAGAGTGTTGTGACATCATAGTTCACAGTAACCTTAAACTCTTGGGCTCAAGTGATCCTCTTGCCTCAGCCTCGTAAGTGGTTGGGAGTACAGGTACCTGCCACAATGCCCAGGTATTTTTAGAGATAGGGTCTCCCTCTTGCTTAGGCTAGTCTTGAACTCCTGAGCTCAAGCGGGAGTTCAGACTCCCAGAGTGCTAGGATTACAGGCATGAGCCACTGCACCTGGCCCTGCAGTCTGCTTTAGATTATCCGGATAATATCCCAAGGCTCATTTATGCAACTACAAATGGAGAACCAGGAAAGGATTTATGCACAAAAGGGGACATAGGTCAACGTCTTGTGTGGACATAAAGACTGTTTTTAATTATCTCTAGTTGCCCTTACGATTTTCGAAGTGGAAGATTCTTCCTGGTATTGCTCAGAAGAGACGTGTGGCCCAGGTTTAACAGTGGGCACACGAACAGCACTCTAGCATCAGGGTCAGATAAACAAGATAAGTAATATTTTTGAGTAAATGCAAGGACTCTTGTCATTGCCGATATGAAACACTGGCCTGTGGAACCAAGAAAATTGACTTACCCTATCTGAAGAACTACTGAGATTTTATTTTTAAAAAGTTGGAGGAAAAGGAATTAAAAAGCAAACAAGTCAATAGTTGGCTCAGTTTGTGTTTCATATTCATGCACCCATCTGCCATAGCCTAAGGTTAAAAAGTACTCATTTTAATCATGGAAAAACATATCCATCACAAGTTGGCCTGACATAAATCATTTCCCACAGGAAAAACAATATAAACAGGAATGTCTACAGAGCAAAATCAGGAAAAAGAGAAAGAAGCAATAGTTTGTGTCTAACTTGAGCAACTCTCCAATTTAATGAAAGTCACTTCACAAACCCACATTCTCCAAAGTCAACTTCCCCAAGCATTTGATGTGTAAAACAATCAAATTCGATATTCTCAAACAGATCGTTCAGATTATGGACCTGACACAACATTGCAACGACATACAATTGGCAAGGCGCATTTGAATTTGGTTAGGAAGGCAAAGTATATATTAAACGCTCTAAAATTTCTTTCTGTCAGCCTAACAATTTTTGTTAGTTTCTGAAGTAGACTCAGAGGTAATGTAAACATTTTGATGGAAAATTGGTGATGGTGACTGTGGCGTGGAACTATCTGAGGACAAATGTACTGTGACTTGGAACATGAGATACAATTTTCTTTGCATAGAGGCAAAATGAAGTGATGACAGAGTTCACAAAACCTATTCTCCTCTTGAAATTGCATCTGACTTTTCCTTTCATTGGGCACCTTTCAAAAAGAAAAACTCGATACTCCAAGCAATTCCATTGACATTGGTTTGCAAGTAATCACATTTCCAGATTTGGCTTGCTTTCTGATAGTCTTTCTACCCACAAGAGTATTAAAAAGACGTTCCTATCGCTCCTGTGTTTTTATTAAAAAGTTTGCTCTAGGGGAAAAAATTTAGGTGGCCCAAACTATTCATCTTGCCTGTTTGTTCCATTTCCTTTATGTGTCTATGTGCTTTGCTACCTTCCTTTCTGTCAAATAAACATTTGGAATTGGATAATGCCAAGCAGAGCCTTAGATTGATCTCCCTTTAAGCTTCTTCTTAAACTATCTTCTCTCCCACAGATGTCCTTGCCCTGGCTTTTGCTATGCCCATGTCTGATCTATTTCTCAAGATCCTGCCTAAGTGTTATCCTACTTGCAGAGTTTTTCTTCATCTGCCATCTAGAAACAGTTTTACTTTCCTCCCAGCTCCCAAAATGTTCTAATAATTCTCCCAAGTTATGCACCACAGTCCTTTTTGTGGGTGTGTCTTGTTAGACACGTGCAGCTCGACTTGGCTGGAGAGCAGCGACTTGGGCATTTATTCTTCACTAAATAAAGACAGAAGCCTTGGAAAGTCTCTTATGGAGTAGGCACTACTTTATAAAACTAAAATAGAGAAAGAGCCCTGAAAATTTTCATTAAAAGAGAACAAGACTTTTAATGTATGGAAGATAATTTACCTCTTTACCAATTTTAATTTGATAGAAAGTTTCTCAAAGGAAAACAGAAGTTTAAACAAATTTAAAAAGTGGTTTGGATCACGTACTGAGCTAATTTGTTTTAATGAAGCCATTGTTTTAAAACATCATAAGCAGTCCAGTTTATCTAGGATTCTGGTATTACTACTTGGATCCTGCTTTCCAGCTAATACGATTCGAAAACATACAGGCTGTGACAAGAAGACAAAGACATATGTTCTCATTGACTTTTTTTTTCTCCTCTTGATGTTAAAATGTGTGGCATTTAGATGGTAGGAAAGTTCACAGCAAACTCATTCTTTCTGAGGTCTGTAGAATATGTTTGCATATAAAAGCTATCAGAATTAAAATACATATATATATATATACATATATATACATGCATTGCCAAACATTGATGTGAATTTTTTGTGTCCTTTGGTATCACTTGGGAAATGAACAGAGTAGAATAAAAGCACAGAGAATATATATGGATGTAGCTTCATCTAAGGGCAAACAAGTTCAACCAAAGTCATTTGAGATTGTGCGCAAGACTTGGATTATTGAGCAAATATCCAGATAAACCCTGAGTATATGCATTGCAATAAGAAATCAGTGAGCCTGGAGAAAAGCATGTTTCCAAATCCTAGGACTTTGGTTGAAAATGCCATATAATTTATGAAAACCATGAATATTTAACACTGTGCCAAGCACAAGATTAATTATAAGTTGATTGATTTCTAAATGCCTGCTCTAAACACACACATACAAACTAATGGGGAAATTAATAATCTAGCAGTTCAGAATATCATAAAATTATTAAGTTTTGAGAAATATTAGAATTTCTCTAACCCAATTCATTTTGTGATTATGGAAACAGACACCCAATAAATGGAAGTGTCTTCTGGAAGGGCACTAATTACTCCCTAGTAACGGGGCCATTATTAGTCGCTTACTAAAGTGTGGAGCACTGACTTAACCACTTTCTTAAAAGCAGTTGCTGATTTAAAGCTCCCCTTGGAGTGGGCCAGTTGGCACGTGATCAATAGGCTGCTAACATGTGTTCTGCATTTACCTCTGGAACCAAAGGGTTTTGTTTCCTTTGTTAGTGACCTGTTGCTGTGAGTGCTCCCTAATAAGTTTATAGGTAAATTATGTCTTTAATTTATACTTGGGGACATACTACATCACTATGATAGGATCTGCCCTCTGGTTTTTTGTTTGTTTGTTTTTTTTTTGAGATGGAGCCTCAAGCTATCCCCCTGGGTAGAGTGCCATGGCATCACAGCTCATAGCAACCTCCAACTCCTGGGCTCAAGCAAGTCTCCTGCCTCCACCTCCCAAGTAGCTGGGACCACAGGCGCCCGCC